>NDXB01007398.1:228180-245118 GCA_002631895.1 Agapornis roseicollis | reverse complement strand
GGGGGGGAGAAGGAGGGGTCTGTATGTTTCTTAAACTTCTGAATGCAATTTTCTAGATTCCCATTCCTTTCTGCCCTTCTGCTGACATGGAAAGCATCCTCTTTAGTCTGCTTTGATCCAAGAACACCAGCAGCCATGTTTCTCACCCTTCCCAGTCTAACAATTCCTGATTCATGTGTGTAGTTCCACGTGTCCCTAGGTTTTGTGTCTGCAGGTTCTAAAGGTCTGTTGGAAACCAAATAATGGGCCTGGTGCTGATGTGGTGCAGCTGTAGAAGAGGAGCTTTAATTAAAAAGCCTGAAGCAAAAATTCTTTGCTTGAGGAGGCTGGCAAGCAGGAAGGGAAATGAAATTAAGATTGAGTTCCATGTGGTTTCTTGTTTTTTCTACATGAAGACAGGTTCATGCCATTGAGCAGTGCCCTGGTGAGGGGATTTGCTGCCAGGTAAGAAGACCTGTGTCTGGCTGCATGTTAAGGAAGCATCTGTGTTGCACTTGGCCACAGCAGCAGGACATGGAGTGTGCTTTAGAGGTAGTGAGGAAAAAAAGCTGACCAAACATCTTTTGGTGCGAGTGGATTGAAATCACTGGCGTTGGGCATTTGAAGCAAATTTAGAGTATGTGAATTATTTGAGATAGAACTTTCTGAACACTGAGCAAATGTTCCTGTGTCAGCCCAATTCCCTCTGATGGCAGGCAACTATTGTTTACTGTCTTCATTTCACGGACTGGAAAATTGAAATTTCAAGGGCTTCAACCTCAGTAATCTCGCTATAAACTGGAACTAATTTTGGTTTTGTGGTGTTACTCCTCATTGGTGCTGATGTAGGTGAAATTTGACAGCAGCTTTCTTTCTTTTTGCTGGAGAAAACTGGGACAGTTTACCCAAGCAGATGAATCTCCAAGAAACAATGGCATGGTACCTGTTGATACTGGCAAATGTGCTCAAGTTTCATTCAAAATATGGACTCTTATTCTTTGTACTTATTCTGTACTTATTCTGCTGATGCAACCTCTGCCTGGGTGATTGCTGCTTGCTGGCTTCAGAAGTTAGCAGGGCTACAAAAGCATCTGTCAGCAAATAAAAAGCTGGGCTCTAAGGAAAGTGCTTTAAAACTACATCTGAAGCCTGCTGCAATTTGCATTAGATTCTTTTTTAGTTGCATCAGCTGGGACTATATTGTGACTGTTTGACACTTACCATTTACTAATGCTGAATGGAATGCTAATTGAGAGGGGCTTTAATGGAGATGTCAGCTATTCAAAGGACAGCTTTTGACAACTGCTGTCAAGTATTTCTACAACAATTATTTCATATGAATCTTTTAATGCAGACAAATTCTGAGGTGCTTTACATGAATCTTTCTGGGGGAAGAAGAAAGAGTTGTGACTTGTTATTGCCTTAAGAATTTGAAACCTAATGTTCTGTCTCTCATGATAAAAGTCCACTTTTGAGGTCTGCCAGGAGAAAGAAAAGCTTATCTTCTATGTGCAGGGAATTATGAAGCAATTGCTAATTCCATAATGCAGCCAGTTAGTTTTTGTTGAGTTCTTTTGCCCCTGTCATTGCTTAATATATTCTATCTGTGGTTAGAATTAGCAGCAGATAGGTGATATGTGCTTTTCTTTCAGGAAGCATAATGTGAAATGAAATCTAGAGTACAACACATACTTAAATAGAGACAACATCAAATACTAAAATCAATTTAACAAGTAGCTAATTGGAAATGGTAATAAAAATAGAAAACAAAAGAACATCCACCACTCTCTGAACTTCCAATATCACTTCTAATGAGAAACACACTTAGAGCCTTGTAAGTTTACAGCATTCAAGGACAATATATTAGCAAGGTTTTCTATGTAGAGCTGTGACTTGACCCGTAAAAACTCCAGTTAACCCAGAGGCAGCATTGGTCTTGTTGTCTTGAATAAGGTATTGGTCTTGAATAAGGTGTTGGTGGGTGCCTCTCTCTGAATGAAGGTTCTGGGCACTGAAGATATTTAGGGATTTAACTTGCTCTTTTGAATGGAAAAAAGGTGCTTGAGAATGCTGTCAGCTTTAGTTGTCATGCTGATGAAGGCCTTATTGAAGAAAACAACAAAGGATCAGATGTGATCAGAGGGGGGAAACTCTCAAGTAGTTATTTACCTGTTTGCTCTAGTCCATGTTGTTCTTGCAGATACTTAATGTCCTTTTTATCATGGCTTACACAGTTATATCAGAGGATTTCAGTAGTATTAGATTTCTACTTCCTATTAGGGTTTAGTGGGAGGTGTCCCTGCCCATGGCAGGGGGATTGGAACTGGATGATCTTAAGGTCTTTTCCAACCCAAACCATTCTATGATTCTATACAGAGAAGTAAAAATTACTGTGAAGAAATCCTCAGATTAGAGAATGAATGTTCTATTAGTATCAGCAGGAAGCTGACTGTTCCTGTGCTTCTCCTGTGGGAATGAAAAGGTTAATACATTGGTACACATGGGGCTATGAAGGGTGTTATCACTTTAGGTCTCATATAAAGGCAGAACTTCATTTTGTAAAGTACTGTTTATCCAACATGCTCTAAGACATCAAATCATGGGCATTCATTGGAGATCAACTACTCCCCTATGTGGTGAACTTTCTTTTCCTGTCATGATAATCCAAAGCTTTTCCATCAGAGAACTGTTAGCTCAGCATCTCCTGTCATACCAGTTACATACGTGTAATACTTCAGTCTCAATTTGTCTCAACTAGAATAAGATATTTCTTCTCAGGAGTACCAAGAAAGTCCAGAAGATGAGCTCCTAAAACTTGCATTTTGTGTTTAAATTACTATTCCAGTGCTTTATAATTAAAGGCCTTATTTTGTTGATGGTGTATTCACAACTACCTTGAGCTCACATTCGATTTTTGAGCAATCGCTATTCTCCCAGTGTATTCAGATCTAGCTCTGTTAAATCAGTACAACTTCAGCTTAACTGACCTAACACAGGGTGCCCAGAGAAGCTGTGGCTGCCCTATTCCTGGCAGTGCTCAAGGCCAGTTTGGAAGGGGCTTGGAGCAAGCTGCTCTAGCGGAAGGTGTTTGTGCCCATGGCAGGCAGTTGGAACTGGATGAGCTTTAAGGTCCCTTCCAACCCAAACCAGGCAGGGATTCTATGATGTTGCAGGATTAACTGAGGTGCTGTGAATTTGCCTTATGAGTTCAGCAAGAACATGACCTAGTAAGAGCAGTTGGAGGGCTGGTATAATAAACTACTAGAAAACTGTTACTTCATGAATTGTTATTGCATAGCACCTTCTCTGAATTTGGATTGAGCTACAGATAAGGCCCCTCCCTGTGATCTGATGAAGCTGATGAGTCTTCTGGCCTCAAACACAACAGAAGACAAAATGGGAGAAATCCCTTCTTATTGCTTCGCTTAAATGGAAGCAGGCTCTGTTGTAGCACTTCACTAGCTTTGCAGCTGCAGAATGTTTTTAGTATATGGGAAATGCTTTCTGATCAGCTCAGCTCTTCACCTCAGGGCTGAGATGTTGCAATGAGCCCAGAATCTTCTTTTCTCTGTTTATCTGTTCAGATGGGGAGAGCCAAAGGTCTGTGTGTAAATTCTGTTTCAGAAAACACTTGTTACTGTCAAAACAGTTCTTTAAGGCTTCAATTTATAATACAGTTTCAAATAGAAAGCTATGTATTCTTAAAGGGAAAAAAACTTAGAGGTACTGATAAAACCAAGTCTTTGAGGTTAAGTGAAGATCTGTGATTTAATGTGCTGTGCGCATTCTGCCTACTGGCCTCAAAAGTCCTCAAGAATGCTTTAGTTGCAAAGGCTCTTTTTTTCCTGCTTTTTCTCACTCTAAGAGTTCAGAGGATTAAATAAAAAGTTTACTGAAGTCCATTTCTCAGGAATTTGCCTTCATTTTGTTTGTTCAACTTCTGTTCTTTGGCAATTCTTGTAGCTTTTCTTTCTAGTTTTGTAGGTTTTCTCTTGAGAAATGCAGAGGCTACAGTTGTGCTGAAATGGCAAAACAATAAAATAAAAGCTGTCTTTGACAATTCTCTTCACATGGTCAAAAGGCCTTTTCCTCCTTTTCTTATGGCCATATTTGGCCTGGAAGAACACAATTACTTCTTATTTTGCTGACTTGGGTGTTTTCTTGGTTGTGTGCTTGACCTTCTTTACTCTGAAAGAGGAAGAAAACCTCAGTAACTCTCCTCTACTCATTTTGGATAGACAATAGCTTCTGTGTGTCAGGAATTCCAGATGAGGAGGACTGGCTGCGTTACTGACCTTCATACACTGCTGTAACTTTGTGAATTGCTGCCTATACAGTGCTGAGGCAACAGGGCTTTTCTTATTCCATTGTTTGAGTTTGGGAATGGAGGACTTAAAGGCTTTTATGCCTTCAGCAGAAAAGTTTCCAACCAATTTCATTTTCTCAGTGGCTTAGGATGTAATATAAGAAGCAAAAGTAAGTCTGAGCTGTTTTTAAAGGGAAGTGGGGAAGGGAGTCGTGTGGCTGAGGAGCTCGAGGACTTGACAATAGAACAAGCTAGGAATTTATTGATGGTCAAAATGTTAAAACTATGAGGACTATGTATCATCATACACAAAGAAGGTAAATGGAGAAAGAGATAAAGGGAGTTAGGAAAATAATAATGAATTCCAGAATGTAACCAGCAATGGTAGAGCCATCTTCAATGACTGTAAGTGTAGAGTCCAAAAGTAGTGAGGAAAAGCTACTATAGAGCTCAGGAAGTGTAACAGGAAAAAGACAAATGTGAAAAAATAAAGCTTCAAACAAGTTTGAAAGAAAGGGAGGTGGGGGGAAACAGCAAAATATGAGAACAAAGACTGATAACTATGCAATGAAGACTAATTACATGACCTGAAAATGTGAACATAATCAACATTGAATAGTAGACCCAAATTGTTGGTAAGGCATCGTGAATACTTATTACTAGGAGGAAATCACAAGTGTTTTGTAGTTGCAGAGGAAGAGCCATAAAGACTATCAATGTAGCATGCCTGTTAAAACGCTTACTCCCATTGAAGATGGGGGAATCGCCTTAGTACCGATTTGTAACTTGCCTCTGACTTGCCAGTACAGCTGTTGATCTGCAAGTACACTAGTGATGCAGCTTTGAAAGTACCTTAATTACAAGAGCTTCCCATGGCTGTCTTACGCCATCAGAGATCTCTGACCACTCTATGGAGATGGTGATTTCCATTCTCGTCCATTTACGGACTGGGATGCCGAATCAAAGGACGAGGCATTTTCAAAAAGGTTACTGATTTTTAATGTCTTCAGTTTAGATTCTTATTTGAAGGTGAGTTTTCAAATTCAGTTATTTCTACTGAAGATGCTGAGCCAAGAAAACACCCTGAAATTACTCTAGGCAGTGGGAGCTGAAGGGATACCATTCAGCCTTCCTGCCTGCTGTACCCCCCTCCAGTGGGGCTCTGTGGAGCTATTATACACTGTACTGCTTAAAGTGCTTCTCAGGCTTTTAATGTTCCTCAAGAAATACCAATCCGTCTCCAGCACTGCTCTCCCCTGGGGCTTCTGACTGATGGAAGTGTCATATTTAGCAAGAAATCTAGTGTTTATTTCTGATGTTATTCATCTGGTTTCTTTTCATTCTTTCACTTGTTTTCTGAACTGCTTTCCAACTACTCCACTTAATTAGGAGGATTAATACGTCCCAGTGACAGAGCCTTCCTTTCCTTTGGATTGTGTGCAATTAAAAATACACTGTCAAGAGGAAGGGTGGTCTTTATTGCTTAGACTGTGGGATTAGGCATTTGAAACACAAGCTATTGTGTGACAAGTAACTTAGTCTCTTTGTTCCCCATCTATGAACACTGGATAATTATTCCCCTTTCCACTACTTTCTTTACCTACCATTAGACTTTGAGTCCCTGGGAAGAGGTAGTCACTTTCCATGTGTTTAAAAGCTCTTGAGATGGATCTGTCATTTCAACAGTGCTGGGTCCTTCTTCTGTAGAACACACTGAAAGCCATGAGCTCCATGTTTCCTTTGGGTTTCTCTAATTTGTGTTTCTTCAGTTTCTCTTACCTTTGCTGCCTTCTTTAAGGAAACACATGGGTTTTCCCCACACACACGTCTTATGCCAGGCAGATATGGAGCACTTTCAACACCCCATAAGCCATTTCTCCAAAATGGTTTTCCTTTGCTTTTCTGCATCACTCAGTTTGTCACCTCTTCTTCTTTTAAAGTGGCAGGGATTTTGGAGATGGCACTGGCTTTAGTCTGTTCTTCACATTAATTTGTAACTTTAAATGTTTTCTCCAATAGATCCAGGCTGAGTTCTGAACTAGGATTGTCTGGGGCTCTTTTGTCAGTAGTTTTACCAAAACACTCACGACTGGATTAGGAAGGTTTAATTCTCCCTCACAAGTGCAGGCAAATCTTCCCCATGTGTCTTCTACCCGCAGTTTGACTTGGCTAAAAACTCTTCAGCTTTCTGATGGCGAAAGGTATTACACTGTGTAAACAGTTCTGTGCATTTGAAATACAGAAACTGCAAAGCCATTATACTGAAAAGGTTACCAGCACCGTAAGTATTTTGCGCAGCATTCAAGACTGGGGACTACACTGCAAATGCCATGTGTTTAAAGTAAAGAGTCTCCAGCAATATGTTAAATTTCTTACAAGAGCCGTGGAGGTCCTTTTTCCATTACAGCCCAGACGTGAGGGGAATAGGTTATACAAGACCTCTAATTACCTTTCCTTAAGCTTCAGAAAGACCTGTAATGCTGCCCTGGGGCAAAAAGCTTTCTCTTTCGAGTACTCAATGGCTTATTGTGCTGTTTCCCTCCAGCTGCTTGTCATTCTGGAGAAGTGCTGACTGGAAGGCGGCAGGTTTGCATTTGATAACTGACACTTATTGCTTGAGACAGACAAGGGGGTAAATTCTCCCTCCCTTGGGAAAGGTGATGTTTGTGAAAAAACACGGGCCAAGCTCCTGTCTGTCAGGGAGAGATGAGCTAATCCCTTTCCCTTGACACCCTGTGAAGCCGCAGGCTGTGCCACAACACCCCTGCTCTCTTGCCACCCGAAGTCAGAAGAGAACAACTGCAAAGATTGCTTTGGCACCCGTCCTGCCATCGCTTGCATTGATTTGCTCTGGTTCTTAGCCTCCTTTGGGCTCATTTCTTAAGCTATGCTCTGTCTCACTCTGTGGTCTTATGATACTGAGCTAATGAGATTGACACCCCAGGACAAGCTGGGGGCAAGGGGGAGTTCTTCTCTAAATCCTCAGCTGCTGGAAGAGAGTTGAAATCAGTGCTTAGCTTCATGATGTTCTCCTGCTGACTGGCCTCTGCTTTCCATAGAACTGAAGCAAGTTGCAGTAGTTGCATGAAATTGTTTAAAAACAACACCCCAAACCTAACTCACGCTGTTGGATTAGTTATGTTTTACCTGTTCCTTTGAAGCAAGGTTCGTGGCTTCTGGTAAAAACCCTGTCACTCTGCCAGTGCTGTATGATGCATACCTATTTATTGTGACACGGGACAACAGGCTTTGGTGTTGTGAGCTTTATTTTACTGCAAATGAAACCAACTTAAGCTATGATTAGTGGAGATAAAATTAGGCCCTAAGTCCATAGTGTGGTGGCTGGAAGTTCCCTTGAGTTATTGTGATTTTTACTTCTTTTTATTTAATAGGAAATAGGGCACGTAAAAACTTGTTTTTCAGTGTATACCTGTAACAAATCTGGAGTATGGGTAAACCATAATGAGCAGCTGTCTATGAAACCTCCTGATAAAGTCAAAAAGGGTCTTTAGAGATTCAGATACCTGTGCACCATCAGCACAGCAAGAGCTGCTGTTTAGACTTCTTGATCTAGCTGGAGCTGGTGTGCTTTCTGTGGGGTTTTTTGTGCATATCTGGCTACTGCATCTGTCACAAAGACTGCTTTTTCCTAAGCAGAAACAAGATTATGGTTATAAGGTGCTCTGGGAGGCAGATTGTGTGGTTACCAGCACCAGTCAGATATGGTTTTCCACCAAAACCTTTTACTCAAACATTTGATGAAGCACTGAGAACACTTGTCAGAAGATGCATTTATTTTGAAGTAGAACTTAAAATTCAGCATTTCATTGGAAAGTTTTCAGGTTTCTCATTAAATTTTCAACTTTGCTGAGGAGAGCAGACACCTGATTTTTATGGAAAATGGTACAAGATGTTCACACTGAGCTCAGATTAATTGTTGCATTTCTTATGCTTCTATGAAACAGTCAGAGCATAAATACTTATTCATTTCTCTGCCTTATTAATGAGGAATAAGTATTTATTTTGTTGCCCACAACCCAGGACATAACACATGAAGCCTCCCAAAGTGACTTCTTACTTGGAAATTATACTGAAGTTCTAAGTTGATTTTGAGCTTACTCTCATAGAAAAGCTTGTGATAAAATCAGCCCCACAGACTGCTAAATCTTGTCCTCACTTATATATGGGATAACTTTCTGGGCATAAAGGTTTTCAAAACTAGGTCAGGAAACCAATACAGGGATGTATGTGTCAGGAACAGAATCACAAAGAGAAGTGGTATGGATTTATGCACTAGTGCATATACTAGGTCTGTTCATTGAAGATCACTTCACTGACCCAGTTTAAAGTATAATCTAATGAAGAATTACATTGCCACAACTGAAGGTAAAAAACAAGCCTCAAGACTGCCTAGTACATTAGAAACAGCTTACTGAGGGGGAGAAGAGGGTAACCCAAACTGAATTTACTAATGAAGAAATTGAATGCAGAGCTGCTCTCAAGCACTTCCTTCTTCTGATGAAAATAAATGGCCCGTGGATGAATCTTGTTAGAACAGAATTAGGCATGAGGGCTGTTGGGTTTCTGATGTGTTGGCGCTGTGGTAGAGACATCACAGAATGGCTCCTGCTGGGAGAAATCTGTTTTAGTTGCCAAGGGGGGAAGAATGGCCCAGGAGGAAATGTAGCCCATGTGGATCTCATACTGAGATTTATTTCTACAGAATGGGAGAACTGGCTTATGAAATGGTTTGGGGTTTTTTTCTGTATTTCACAGCAAACTTGGAATTAAAAAGTTTTCTTCAGGGCAGAGCTTACAGACCCAGCTTTCTTGTAAAATAGGGGACAAATCTTCAGAAAGCACTCACCTGCTGCTCATAACATCCTCGTATAGCACTCTTCACTGTAGCTCTCAAAAGAGATTAGCACCATTGTCCGCATTTGTATAGGAGACACTGAGATGCCCACAAGCCCCTTGGTTGGTTTGTGTCTCCTTAGCAGGCTACTGAAAAGCTGGGACTTAGACAGTAAAGGGAGCTTATGCTTCCAGATGGACATGCAAAGTGTAACAGGTAGAGTTAGGACCATTTAACTTCTAGAGAATGACTTTAACCTTAGCTATGAGGGAAGGTGCAGGTGATTCCTGCTTTTGGAGTCAAACTGTTTCATAACATTCCCATTCCGGAGCTCAGAGAGTATGCTCACTCTCATGTTATCCTGAGGCACTGTTTAACTGCTGGACTCCTTTCAATTACATGTGATCCAGTAGTTGGTAAGTTTTAAGGTTTATGCCACAAAACAGGCTTAAAGACACCTTTTAGAGCAGTGTTTTTGACAGCCTTTTTCCAACTGGAGCGACTGAGGCTAAGAAGAATACACTGGTTGTATGTAGCAGATGGATTAAGCCAACTTGAAGATCTAATTACAAAACAAAAGAAACAACTTCTGCTGTTCCTAAAGTACAACTGTTGTCTTTCCAATTGCCACATGTTCAAGCTGACATCAGTCCCTGTAAAAAAGTACTGTGATGTCTCCTGAAATAGGAGGTTTCTGCTGCTTTAATCCTGCATTGCTTCAAGGAACCCAGCAGGTCAAAGCTTTGCATGAGTCCGGTAGATCTGTGAGGGTACCCTGAGCTGTTACTAGCACAGCAAGATGCATCAAAGGTGGGGTACACTTCATGGTTACCAGCTGCAATGGCCTGGCCCAGCTCCCTGTGGAGAAAGCTGAAAGAATGAGAGGAAATCATAAGAGAAACTCGGAGAAGGGTGTGGAGAAAGAAACTGGGTTGGAAGTGGGAAGAAAACCAAAATGCCTTAACGTCTGAGGAGCTATTTGCTTATTTTATTCTTGGCCCTGGTTTAGATGCCTTCTTCAATTAAATTACCTTTTCAGTATTTCTCATTTCTCTGTGGAATGAAACCAGCTTTTAAGAAACAAATTTTACTGCAAACATTTGTTTTGCTTGGAGTCTAAGTAAAGAAAAGCACAGAGTCATAAAGATAATGTTCCTCCCTTTACTCTATGTAGACCATAAGTTGGGGCATTGAGGCAGGTGTAAGATTCTGGCTCAGTCTTCTCTTTTTCCTGAAAAGATTCAAACCTGTATCTCCTGCATCCAGGCAGGTACTTAAATTCTCAGGCTTTAACTTATTCAAGTGGAAGAACCCAGTTTCTTCCTCGTGGGATAGGGAAGACCTGTTGAGCAGGTAGAAGCAGGTTACAACTGCCCTAAAAATGGGCAATGGACAGAGAAGGGTGTTGAACCCCGATTGCTTCCTTGTGTGTTTGTTTCCCCTTGAGCTGGCTGTGTACAAATATGAAAGGAGACCAGGCTCTTTTATGTCCATGGGCATATCTGTGGTTTTTTCCCTTCAGCTGGCACTATTTGGTGAAGCTGACTAAATCCTGGCTGATTTCTAAAGTTCTCAGTAGATGTGATGTTCACTAGGGATACAGCTTGCCGTTGCTTACTTGCATAAAGGAAACAAAGGCAGGTGGTGTCCAAATGGAAGAAAGCCGGAGAAGGCATTTCTGTAGGATACTGGGACTTGGTAGGACAGGATCTGACTCCAGCTTTAGCAGACTGCCTTCCTACTGCAGACCAGGGAACTTTGCTGTTGGCCCTGTACTTGGTTTAGCTGATTACATAGTACACACTTGATGGTATGTATCTACTTATGAGGAGTCTCACAGCACCAGACCAATTTCTGTAGGGATTCTAGTATATCCTTGGGTACAATCACTTTAGTGTGTGCCATGTAGAACTTGGCAGATCAACCAACTAGCTGTATGTGGCAGATGGGGATGTGGCAGTGCACATCAGACCCATATGATACAACAGCAGGCCATATCAGCACATCACTGAAACCAAAGTCCTTGTGGCTACAGTATGGATGGGTATAAGGATATGCATTTGGAACAGCTACCATTATCCAAACCAAGAGGTAAAAGCCACAGACTAAACAAAGAATTAAGGAAGTAAGCAAAGTGTTTTCCAGATCATCCCAAGTTCTGTGGTTGTGTGCACGTCCTCTACTGACGTTTGGAAACAGGAGCTGTTTAAAATCAGTGAAACTTCTTTTTGAAGGTGTGACACTTGTAGGGATGCTCTGCTGAAGTTACCTGTCCTCATCTCCAGGAGGGACTGATTGATGGGATTTTATTGGTGATGCAGAGGATGGGTGTGGAAATACTCATCTCTTTCCAATTTTATTTCCTTCACTTGTTCTCAATGTTTTTCTTTATTTTGACATGGCAGTTTGGGGGAAGGCATCTGAGAGCAGAGATGCCTTAAAGGCAGCAAGAAACTCAGAGTTTAGCTGTTTACTATCAGAATGTCTTACAGAATTCATCAAGGATTAAAATAATAGTATCAGAACAGTTGCAAAAGCTAAACACAGCAAGGTGTGTGTGTGTGTGTGCATCTGTGTGGCTTCTGGAACAAGCTCCCAGCAGTCTGCAGCCAGGTTATCCATTTCTATCAAATTCTCCTTAGAGGCGAATGCATCTAAGAGAGCCCTTAGGCTTCTGCTATTCTGCATTTTCACTGAAATAAGATCTGAAAATGAAAGGAAGTGAACTAGTGCAGAAGTACATTCATGTTTCGGGTCACTGGGCACTCCGATGCTAGGAAAGATAAAACATTTTCTTTGGAGAGGTTGGCAGAATGATTTACCTGTGTACAGCTTTGCCAGGGACAGAGGGGACAGTAGATCAGAAAGCAAATGCAGATTTAAGTTTCCTGTCTCGCCCAGGCTGAGCCTGTCCATACAGGAAGATGAAGGGGTGCTCAGGGTTATTCTGGCTCATTCACAGCTACAAGGGGATGTAAATAGTCTGAGCTCCTAAAAGAAACTGGTATCTCACCTTGAATTTAAATCTTCCATTTCAGCTCCCCAGGCCCCTGAACCTCTTGGTGCATGTTTTTGCCACTGCAGTCCATGGGAAAACCCATTTTGTTGCTATTCCCTTTTTTCAGCCCTCTGAATTGTTTCTCCCATCTTACTCTGCTGTCTGCCTCCCTTCCAGCCTCTGCCAGCAGTCTCAGGAAGACCAAGAGGCTATTAAAGACACCGCTACAAAGAGCTCCCTGTGCAAACCCCCTCCATCCACGTCCTGTTACCAACCCCTGCACCGCATTCACAGAGCAAAAACTGCTGCATCTGCTCTGCAGAGCCCCGTCAAAGGTCAGCTTCTAACAGGGGTGATCTCGTCTCCACCAGCACTTTTCTCTCCCCTCTGTGTTTCTGGCATTTCCTTCTGCCCCTGTTACCAAACACCTTCTCTTCCACCTCCCCTACCACACACCGTAAAACCATTCTGTGTGTAGTCCCCATTCATTTGTTGCCCTCTGGGGAATATACTTCCCCACAAGGTCTCTGGAAATCTGCAGTAGAGCTTTGCTGCCTTTAAAACACTTTCTTTTCTATATCCCCCCCTTCCTTCCTCTCCTCTTAAAGCCCATTGAAAAGATATATGTATGTATATTCCAGCTGTTTGAATCAAGGGTATGGCACAGTTTAGTTTTCACTTCATCCACAATTTATTAAATCATTCACTGGGCCCTTTGTTTTTTGAAAACTGCTTTTGCATTGAAAACAAAGGAAAATAAAAGGGGCAGAGGAGATCTGAAGGGCTTCCAAGAGAACAGATTCTGTCTCTTGAAGCTGTAGGTCTCAACTGGGATGGTAACAGGTCCTTGCAGAGGTTTGCAGTACTCCTGAGTGTGATGACCAAACTCAGGACTGTTTGAGGCTGAGCTCTGTGAGGGACAGGGGAGCAGGCAAGAGAGAGGAAGGAAGCAGCTAAAAGAAGACAGCTCAGGCTTCTCCTGCATTTCTCAATGTAATGTTGACCTTGGGTTTGAAACTATTAGCAGCTTGCATTTCATCTCTTCACCTTGAATCCTTTGGTATAACCTGTTATTTGGATTTTTAAATCATCGTGCAGGATCAGATACATTCAGTGCAAATTGAATAACATGTAATCGATTGAAAAGCCAGGAATTGTGTTTATTTTGGCAGCAAGAAGGATTGTGGTCATACTTGGCCAAAAAGCCATAAAGAACGTTTGTATCTATAGCAATGGTAGATTCTCTGCCTCTCCTCAAGGGTTAGCGTGTTGAATTGGAACACACTGCAGCAAAGCCCTGCTTGCTCTGCACACTGTTGCCCATTCAGTATGATAGAATGGCTGAACCCCGAGTTGGGTATTAGGGTGCTTAGGACTTTCCTAACCCCCACTAATTAAACTCCAGACGCCAAATAGCAGCTGTTACCTTCAACTTACTCATTAGAAAGTTCAAGTTCAATTACTCTCATGTTTGCTCTTCCCTAGCTGCAATAAGGCTCGGTTTGGTGAGTTGACATAGTCCAGCTTTTTAGCTTAATTCACTAAGAGATATGCAGGTGTGGGGATAAAACTGAAACAGGGTTGGGTTGTTTATGAAGCTAATGGTACGGTTTAGTCTCCGTCAGCTATAAAAAGACATTGGCTGAATAAGTTTCTTGCAATTAAAATAGTTTGTAATGTCTGGAAATCTAGAGCTTCCTTTGGGCATTTATGTCCCTAAAAGAGCAGCAGCCTTCAAGGGTCAGATGGAAATCACAGAACATGCAATGGAAAGAGAAAAAGAACTGTTTTCTTGTTGTTTCAGACTGAACTTCCTGACATGTCCTTATTTAAACACTTAGAACCCATAAAGCTGTCTTTCAGTTTTAACTAGCCCAGCAGAGAAGGGAACCCCCTTTCTTTACACTGGCAGCCAAATATTTTGGTGGCAGTTTAGCCAATTTCCAGAAACAAACTTCATCAGAACTCATTTCAGGTGTGATTGTGTTGTGTTTAGGTACTGTACTTCCAGGCTGGAAACAAAACCCAAACAAGCTTGGAATTTAATCTGTTAGGAAGGGTATAAATGAAACTACATGCCTGGGGCCAGCTAAGAGATGTCTAAGTGGCAGCTTCTATCTTTATCCAAATGGGTTACCTTCTATCCGACATAAGAGGACTTTACTAAATGATTAAGGCTCTGTTTTGGGGCCAAGATTTGTCACTCCACCTGGCTTTAACACCTCCATACATCCTATGTGCTGCCTCATCATTAACTCCTGTTTACATCCAAATGCATGGGTGCTCTGCTCCCCTCCTGGTGCTGTCTGCCTCTAACCTGTCTCAGATGAGAGTGCAAAGCACAGAGCCACGTTTTGTTTCTTATAAAGCTATGTCAGCCTCCATATGGATCATGTCCTGTATGAGCATGTTTCCTGTCTTGTGTGTGGCAGTCATCCTACTGCATTGGGGGAACCCCCATGGAAACTCTGGTTGCAGATGGGTTGGTAGACATGGGTTTTTTCTGATGAGATGCATGATCTTGGCAGTCCTGGGGTAACAGTTCAACTTGATCTTACAGGTCTTTTCCATCCTGGTTGATTCTATAATTCTATGAAAGGCTAGTATGGTAATTTCTTTAGAAGCTGTCAAAAGAAGCAATTTCCCACCACTTTACTACTGCCTTTAGCAGTAAATTCCACTGTATTCACTCGGAGTTTTGTCTAGACACAGACTTATGCCCTTTTGTTAAATCCTTGACCAACTTTTGCTGAACTCCCCTGTGGCTGTGCCTGAGATGCAGCAGTTCACTGATGCTGGGTATGACCATGGGATGCTTTGACCTTTTTCTGTGCATACTTTGACTCAATTCACAGTGGATGTCTTGGGGAAGGTTTTAATGTCCACTGAGTAGGAGGCATTCTTTCAATGCCTTTCACTATGTCAAAAAACCCTCTAGCTTTAATATATTTACCTTCTGTTGTTAACTTTAAATATTCTGATTTGAGAGGACTAGTTGTTCATCTCTAAGCACTGATTGCAAGCTAAGGGAAAACATGCAACTGTTGAATTCAGCCACATCTGCTGAATGCTCTCAAATGATATATGGGATTATATAGTCCTCACAAAGAAAAATTGCAGGTGATGAGATCTTGCAATGGAGAAATAGATCTGTCTGAAGAAGTGCAGAGCCTGGCTCTATGGTTTTATGTGTGTATTTAAGTGCCTGCTTGAGCCACTTATGTCTGAATTGGCCTTTGTCTAGAAGCTGTGTAGCAATGCATCAAGCAGGGGGTTTGAGGGACCTGTAAATGGGTCCATATGATTGTTAACCTGAAGTAGGGTCATGTCTAGCTGCCCTCAAATAGGGGCACAAGCACATGGGTGCCTGCAAAGACCTTTGAAATGGGTTTTCAGTGAACGCAAGCAAAGAGTATGACCGCTGGGCCTGTATATAGAGTGAAAGTCACAGTGATTCTGACTGTTTTGTGCTCCTTACTAACTGGGGAGAAACCAGACCAGGGTAGCTGCCTGAGATACAGCTAGGGACATGAAAGGAAATCCTTTTGCTCTGCTCTGCATGCAACCTACTGGGATGAAAACAGGAAAGTAGATGGTCCCAAGTTTTGGCTATCTGTTGGTGAGGAAGTGTCACAATCTTGTCTTAGGGCTTTAGCTCACATTTTAAGTGGCTGTTTTCAGCTTGGGAAGCTGTGGATTTGCTCTCTGGGAGAATGATTTAGATGGTGTTTCTTCAAGCAGCTGGTTGTAGGGAAACTTCTCCCCTGCAAAAGTGAAAACATGAACATGGCAAATACCACATACCAGGCCCTGCTGTAAAAACTGGGTACCACTCTTTGCCCTCTATTCCTCCATCCATGTCCTTGTGAGTAAGGGCTCCCATATTGGAAGTCAGACAGAAATGCTCCTGATTAACAGCTGACTGATGTTTGGCTGATAAAATAATTTCAACATAATCCCAAATGGCAAAGTTTATAAGTGATGGGTTCACAGTTTCGGTTCAAATGTTAAGGGGGGGGGGGAGGGGCAGAAGAGGGGTTGTTGTTTTGATTCTCTTCTTCTCGTTTGCTTTTAACCTCAGAAACAGTTGGCATGGAAAAAGAATTCTCCAAAGACCGAAAATAGCAAATCTGAATAAGCAGAATATTTTGCAAATGAGAGAGCACAAGCACACACAGTATCCTAGCAGTAGTGCTTAGAGAGAGGAGCATCAGCAGTCACCTCCAAGGAATGAGGGCATTAATCTGGGGAACAGAAAACAAAGAGGGAACATTGAAGCAGACACCTAAACATGACTCATTAAACCATTTGTCTCAATTAGCACACTGAGACAAGGGCCTGATTATCTTGGTAACATTGGGTCATGTTATACCCTACAGCATGTGTCAAGGAGGAATTAGCCCCTCTGTAGTATCTAATGTCCTTCCTAGACAGTAGCTGAGTCATCAGGGATGAAAGAGGAAATAAATCCTGAAAAGGAAAAGTGCTGAATTGATTAGGGCAAAGGAACAAGGCTCCCAGGCCAACCTCTGCCTTCAGAGTGACTTCCTGAAGCCCTGGGCAGGATGTTTAACCTCTGGGTGCCTCTGTTTCCACAAAATAAGATACATTATCTCTGTCTCACCCAAAGGGCTGCCTTTTGACTCTTGTTATTGAGCACAGTATCTCATAGTCATCACTGGATATGTATCTCCCCATTCCAAAAAGGATCTGACTTAAATTCTGACCTAAAGCTGCAGAACTGACTGGCCTTAGGTGCAAAGAAAGGATGTGGGAAGAAGGCATAAATTACATCGGGGG
>NDXB01007398.1:167184-228064 GCA_002631895.1 Agapornis roseicollis | reverse complement strand
TGGGGGGGGGGGGGGGGGGGGGGTGTGTGTGTGTGTGTGGAGAGTACTAAAACCAGGATGTTATAAAAGTTTGACCATTAGACTATGAGACACTATGTTCAATAACAAGAGTCAAAGATCTTTGTTTCACAGTGATGGATACAAAGGATGTTAAATGTGTTCTGCATGGGAACAGATGGCTCGTCTAATCGATGAGCCATTGATGTTGCAATACCATAATTAATGTTGTTGACCTGTGGTTTGTATAAGAAACTTCGTCATTTCCAAGTCCTATTCTGTGTCTTAGAACTGGTAGGGGAAGGGATACATGAGCTTTACTGTTTTTCTATTTAGTGGAGATCAATTTGTCTTGATGGAGGAGATTGAAAAGGCAAGTTGTGCTTTTCAAGCTGAGAAATGAGATGATGCTTTCTCTGTATAGCTAGGAAAAAAACAAGTGAATTTATTTCAGCTGAGGCCAACGCTGCTTTAGGAAAGGATTTTATTAGTGAGACGGAATTGCAGGGACAGCAAGGTGGCAGAAACTGTGTTTGGTTTAGTACTTAATGAAGGAGGGGCTGCTGTTGGTAGCATTACTTTTCTAGCATAGACTTTTAAAAACTCTGGTTTATCCTCTCTTTCTGTATCTATCCTCATGGCCTTTTGGACTGAGATAACTTCAAGAGCTGGAAGAACCTTGCAGGCTGATTCACCAATTACAGTGATTTGAATGAAGTGTTTTAAATTGCAAGTTAGTTACTGGTGTTGGCATCAAAGTGATGTATCATGAAAGTTAATGTTCTCTTGCTGCATGCATGGTGCTATTACAGATGTTGATGGTAGTTACAATGCAGTAACTTCCCTCTTGAATCATTTTACTTCTGTCTTCCAGTGAGCAGTGGTGATTCTGTCCCTCAGACTGTCTTACTAATGTCTGTTTGCAACACCTCATATCTCACTTTTGAATTATTCCTTTTCCTTCTATGGTCCAGGATGTTTCCTTTTCCCTAAAAGACTCACCAGAAATCCTCTGTGTCTGCTTGCTTACCTGAGCCTTTGCCAGATGTCCCCTCAAGATGCTGCTCTGTCCATTAAAGATGCCACAATCTGGAATCAGGCCTGTCAGAAACTGTTTTCCAGTTATGTTTTTGGAGTATGCAAGCTCCTATGGGGTCTTGCATCAGACCCAGACCTCACTCTCTTTGTATAGTTTACTTTTCAATAAAGCTCGTGTTTCTTCCGCTTCTTCCCTTTCTTTGCCCCAGCCTCTACCTTCCTTCCTCCTCCTCTTCCTCTGCCTTGCCTTCCTTACACCTGAGACTGCTTCTTTGTAATTCCTTTTGTAACTCCTTTACAAAGCAGTGTGGAATCAAGGGCACATATTCAGTGACAGTGCAGACAGGCCCTATTTGCACTTTTTGTGCTCCAAGAAAGACTGATGTGAGCCAGCTCAGATCTACATCAGCAGAGAGGCAGAGCATAGTAACTTGTGCTCTGTGCCCTGTTACAACAGTTGCTATAACTCATCCTCTGAGTTGGAAACTGCCTCACTCAGTGATCTAGTTCAACTATAAGGCAATGTTTTTAAATAGGGTTTGCTACACGTATGTTGTAACTTGGAATACATTGGCATTTCCCATTTCTGTGGTATATCCATAAAATTCTGGGCAAAGGTAAAAAATCAGACTGGTGTGGTGTGCCATCTTATTTCTTACTAAAATGGTATGGTCAGCATAAAACAACAAGTACATAAGACAAAGTAAGTAATGGTTGCACATCTGGATCTATGACTGTCCATAGGCTTTGGGTCTGTCTCTGAAGTTTAGTCTGGGTTTTAGACTTTACCTTGCTCTATATAGGAGACAGAATTGAGTTGATTACAGACTGTGATGCTGTTATGGACGTGGAGCTGTGTCTTGCTCTGCAAACATTCTCTATCACTCCCTTGCCAAAAAGTGACACAGGTATGATAGGAAGCAGAGCAACCAGTGCTGGCAGAGACTGGCTGCGAAGGGAACACACGTGGAGCAAGCTGCTGTGCTGGGTTCCATACCTGCCTGCAGGCTTTCTTTGTGGCTTCCTTTGGTTAATCTTTTTACACCCCTGTTTCTATTCCTGCTGGGAAGGGGGATCTTCATTGCTTACAGCACAAACCCAAGGCAGCTTTCTGAATGAAATGGTGATGTTAGAAGGGAATCCGAAAGAATGGATCACAAAATGGTCTAATTTCCTCAGTCATTGCCTGCAATGAAGAAGCCCTTTATTCAATGCTATTTTTAAAAGAAACAAGGCAGTTCCAGTGTGTTTTCCAGCCGATGACAAAGAGGGTGGTCAGCATGTGAATAAGGTACTTTGCCTATACAAATAGCTAATGATCATCCCAGCTTAGGCATGATTTTGAGTTTCCCTTTTGGTAGCAATGTGACCAAAAAGCCTGAGGTAGGTAATGCATGCATGGAAGGTAACGATTTCCTGTGAGACAGTAATGTCTTTAACAGAAAATATCTCAGGAGGGAGCAGATCACTGCAGATAGCTGATAGCTTTTGCAGGGATTACTGTTGTTAAAGCAAACACCTCAGACTGCTCCTTGGAAAAGGAACTTCACGGTCAGAATTGTGCATTGTGAACAAATGAATTCTGGATACAACAATGCTGAGCACTTCCAGAAACTCCTGACTAATTCTTCCTTTATGGAGGAAAATTGCTTAATGCCCTGATGTGACAAAGGGCAGGGAAGCCTGAACACATCTGCAGGGAATCTAACTAGCACAAAGCCAGCATGGTGCAGCAATGCTGAAGAGAAGCCCACTGATTCCCGAGTTTCAGGACACTGCTCTGGGAACGCGGTGACAGTGAAACTCTGATTTCTGACCGGATTTAGCTGCTCTCACTGTTTCAGCCCAAGCACAGCAGGTAGGGCAAGGCAAATCGGGAGCTGCTGCCTGGCTGTAGCTTTCTCACCGAATAACAGCTGTGGAGCAAACTGAAAACCAAACAACAAAAGGGTTAACTGAAGTTAATGACCCCCTAAGTTTCCTAGGAAAGAAATCTCCTCTTTAGCAACACCTGGATGTTGGGGGTTAGTAGGAAAGCTGTGGGTTCTTGCCTGTCTGCTCAAAGGGCAAGTGGGCTGGAAGTTAAGAGCTGCTTTCTTCAAAGGCTGCCCCTGCATGCCTGGGTTGGTCGCTGCTTTCTGATTGTAAATGGTCAACTACAGAAGAGACAGTGCTGAAGACTTATGTGAGCTCCTGTCTTCTCTGCTCCTCTGGTTTATCCTCACCCTAGCCCAGAGCTACAGATGGTTCTCTTAACACCAGTCACCACCTGCAACATTGCCTGCCTCATTGTCTATTCCTCGGATCTCTTGATTAGCTGTAATAAGGAAATAGCTGAGAAATACTGAGAGAAAGACTTTGTGGTGATTGAGTTCCCCTCTCTTCCTCACAGCTCTTCACAAAGTAGCTGCTGTGGCCTTTTGGGAAAGGTCAGTAAAGCCTTCAGCAAGGCAGTGAGGTTGTGGTTTTCCTAGGGGAAGCTCTGTAAGCAAGGTGCAGAGCTGGCCAAGCAAAACTGTGCCTTGGGTTGTCACTGCACTATGTCTTCAACAGAAGTAGCAGTAAGCCAGTAGCATTAGTAATGAGTGAGACTTGAGATAATGCTCTACCATCTGCCAGGGTATTTTTCCACTTAGTATGCTAAAGCAGTGCATCTTCTAGGTAAGTGATCTGTTAAAAGCACCGAGGTAGGGCTTAAAGGTTTAGTTGTAATAAGGATTAAAGCCTAAAACGTGAATCTCCTCTAATAATGTCTGCGCCTATAAGGGTTCGCTGACAGAGGAGTTAATGACAGAGAGCATGGTTTTGAGATCCCCTTTTGTTGTTTCTGGGGTGAAGCCCAAAGGGTGAATATGGATCTACTTATAATTTTAGCAGCTTGTTTTGCAGCAGGTGACTGTGGATTGATGCATTCATTTCTTCTACTGTAGTGCAAGCAACTCTAGTCTGAACTTACTGGTTTATGAATGAAAATGTCTGGGTAGCAGGCTTTCCTGGGAGACACTAAACCCAGGGTGGGAAAATATTGTGGCCTCAAGTTTCCTTTTTTAATGGAAAATAAGAAAATGAAACAAATCTGACTGCACCCTGTGTCAGAGCCTGTATTTGGCTTAGACATTCAGATCAACTTTGATCTGAGAACAAGATCGAGATCTTATTTCCTTCCCCATAGTGAATTAAAATGATGATCAATGAAAAATGGCAATTAGGAGCACTGAATTCCAAAGGGAAGATGCTGTACAAATGGCTTTTGTTTCTGAGGTCTTTTTTAAATTATTTTTATTTTGGTAATTAACGGTTTCAAAAATAGTTTTATATATTTTTATATTTATATTATCTGTATTTATTTTATGTTTATAATAGTTGTATTTCTTTTTATTTATGTTTTATATATATTTATTACATGGCAAAGGAGGCTTGATACTTTTAAAGACACTAAATTAAAACAAACCTGAAATCATAATAAAAGCAGCTTAATAGCCTTCAGATGTGAAGCTTGCAACAATTACTTTTTGGCCTCCTGAGAGTAGGGTTCTCCAAGTGATGTTGACTGGATATTCCAGTCTGCATTACTGGTAGGAATGCTGCCCTTTTGCAGGCACACACTGAAGACTGGGAATGAGCCACCAAAGTACCTCCAAGCAAACCAAAAGCCCGAACCGGCAAAGGGAAATCATAAGCAAAACGGGGCTTCTCTTAATGTCAGTTGTGGAAATGGCCACAGTTCTTTGGCCTCCTGAAACGGGGTTTTCCAAGTGGTTTGTTTTGTTTGACAGTATCTTCCTATTGGCAGCAGTGTCTTCAAACTTACCCAGTCACCCGCTGCTGATGGTGTTTGTATGAAGTGCCAGTGCTTGGTTTCTTAAAGCCAAGCTACAAACACTGTCAGGACTTCTCTAATGAGCTGCACACTCCACTTGGCACAAAGAGTCATTTTACTAACAGAAAAAGAATGATGGATGACTGGGATATCTTAATAAGCTTGGTAGACTTCCAAAGCTGCTCTTGGAAATGGAGCATTGTTGATTAAACCTATCTGGAAGAGTTCTCTCCCCTTGACTGGAACTGATGGGGAAAGTCTGAGGA
The DNA here is from genome assembly GCA_002631895.1 of Agapornis roseicollis. Lineage (NCBI taxonomy): Eukaryota > Metazoa > Chordata > Aves > Psittaciformes > Psittacidae > Agapornis > Agapornis roseicollis. The sequence goes on along the minus strand of NDXB01007398.1, from coordinate 222,943 downwards.
AGAGAAGTGTCCCATTGGCCAGTGGCTGCGTGGATGAACATCAGTGAATGAACTCAAGTCATCCTCTTTTTGCAAAGGTGAATAGTGATAACTCTGTCCTATTTAGGAGGGTGACCAAGTCATCAAACCTGTGTTCAGCTTCTTATCTAAAGTCGATGCAGTTCTGAAAGACTTAATATCTTGGTAATTAAGGTGCTTCCCTGAGATACAACACTTTGAGCAGTAACTTGAACTTACTTCAGCACAATCCTTGGTGTGCAATGGACACTAATTTTTTAGCTATTTCTTGGGGTTTATATCTTGTTACCTGAATAGAATGAAGATGTTTTTATTTCATCCTTACATGGCATGAGAAGAGTCCCTCTGAAGTTTTACCTTCGCAATAAAATTTCTTTTTTCCAGTCAGCTTTTGTACTGAAATGCTCTGACATTGCTGCAAGTTCCAGAACATGCTACAGAGCACGCATGAGCAGGTGAGATGATGTGAATATGATGAGTAGTGCCCCATTGTCTGAATCAATGTCTTGCTAAGTCTGACACTCACTGCGTTGACTGCAAGGGTAGTTCTTACCATGTTACTCTGATCTCTGATTTAGTTACTGGAACACAAGCGCTTGTGCTTCTTTTCCATCTGTACTGGGGCTGCCTCATAGTCTGGGTTTGGAAGTTGGTGGCAGACATAAGTTATTCTGCTTTCAACATCCCGCTTGCATTCCCGGAGAAGTTTAAGTGTCAGTGAGATTTACATCCTCACTGCTGTAAGCAGCCTGCTGTCTTGTGCAGATGTGGCACTGACTTCTTTTAGCCCCGATGCTGTAATGTGTGAAGCATCTTCATGTTGGCCTGACTTTAGAACTGAGTAGGACTCTGAGAAATCCGCATTGACGTACATCGCCACTGCAAATAATTTCTGTTTGCCTCATGGAGCAATGGCCCAAAGCTGTGCCCTGTGCTAGAAATGAACAGAACGTTTTGGAGAATAACTTTGGACTGACTTATTCTAAGTATTTGTAAGTTTTGAGATGTTTGGCAGGATAACTTTTGAGTTTTGCAACAGTATTTTTGGGTTTATCACTATTATTATGAAATAGGAAAAATTCTTAAGTATCTTGCAGAAAGGAGGCTAAAATAGGTGGAGGTTTTCTGCTTCGAATTTTGCTGCTATAATACAATCTATAACAAGTGAAGAAGGGAACAACAGACTGCAAGGAGAAGAAAACTTAGAGAAATATTCTTCCAGAAGTTAAAAAAGGATAACTAAATCAGGTCTGAAATATGGTTTGGGGTGCAAGATGCTCTTTCCGAACATATGGATCCAATTTAAATTGAGATGGAGTGTGCATCCCTTGCTGGAAAGTTGCATGTTTCTAATTGACTAGAACTGGAAATGGAGGTGAATGATTAAGACAAGACTATTTTTTGCTTTAATAACCAAGAACATTCCATTTGGGAGAAGAGGGTGTGGTGCACAGGCATACCAGAGCATCCCTGCACTTCCATTCTTGTGTAAAAGCAACATCTGGAGAAGGATTAGCAACCCTAGGAGCCAGTATGGGGAAAGATGAAGTATTGTTGTCCCTTATAAAAGTATGTGGATTAGAAACCCAAAATAATCCTTTCTGAGAAGTTTTAGATTTGTTCCCCTCACATCCAAACAAGTTTGTTATTTATAGGCAATGTAAATGGTTTGAGCTCTTGAACATTATCAGCAATGAACAAGAAGAAAGATGAGCTCTGCTTCTCTGCATTTGAATGGAGCCATTGTATAGGCATGACCCAACACCAGGCAGATCTCAGGCTCTGAGAGCTGCACTGTAAGTCATGGTAGGGGCAACCTTTGCTTAATCTTCTCCAAAGTGACTGTGATAACCAGCCCTTTTAAAGTCAAACTTCACAGGAAGTAATTTTTTTCCCCATTTTTCGCTTTATTTTTGTGAGTACAGAGACCCAGCTTAGTGTGCACGCTGCTGTACCCCTTGGGCTCAGCTCAATTTATGAGTGAGAAAGATCACTTTGTCTTTCTGTTTCCCAAAATTCATGATTTCCTCCATGTTTTTGCTCCATTCCCTGCAGTGGTTTGTTCTGCCTGATTACACTGGTGTCACAGCATGAGGTGGTCGTAAGTGCTGCAAAGAGCTGTGCTATCCATTTTCCCAACTGGAAGCTGCCTCTGATGTCACTGAGGTTTCCAGATGGCTTGTTTTGCAGCTTGTTCTGTTTGTCAGAGCTAACGTTTCCCCCAGAATACACTGATTTTTCATTGTCAGCCTTTTGGTTTACAAGAAACTCAATTGGTTTTCACTGTCCCTCACAATGCTTTGCTGAGCCCTGTTACACAGTCTGTAGACTCTTGTGCTTTCCATTATAAATTACCTGGTATAGTGCAACTCACTGCTGAAGGCAGCTATCTGTGTACATCTCATTATAAACTCTGATGATTTGTCTTGCCTCTTCGAGCAGATCTGCTGCAGCTCAGCCATGCAGCGCAGGTGGCAGGGCCAGTATTGATGGAGAAAAACCTTACGGATTCTATGTAAGTCACTATTGCTACTTGAAACATAATGCTTTTTGCTCAATGATACAAGGATTGGTGGCTGACACTAGCAAAGTGCCCGATCAAGTTGTTATTCATTTTTTCTCTAACTGTGGAAGCAAACATAAGTTTGTGCAGCTTTTCTTCTTTTTGAAGTGTTTTACCCTGGCCAGCAGCTAAAGCCCACACACCATTTGCTTGCTCTCCCTGAATGGGATGTAAGAGAGAATAAGACAAAAAGTAAAACTTGTGGATTAAGACAGCTTCATAGGACAGAAAAGGAAGCAAATATGATGATAATGAAGGAATGCACAAAACCAGTGATGCACAATGCAATGCTCGCCTCCCACAGGCTGATGCCCAGCTAGTCCCCAGGCCAACTCTCCCCAGTTTTATTGTTCAGCACAATGCCAGATGTTCTGGAATATTCCTTGGATCAGTTGGGTTCAGCTGTCATGACTGTGTCCCCCCCTCCATTTCCTTGTGTACCCCAGTCTAGTCATTGGTGGAGTGGTGTGAGGAGCAGAGTAGTCCTTCACTCTGTGTAAACTCTGCTCATCGTAATTGAAACATCCCTGGGATATCAACATTATTCTCATCCTAAATCCAAAGCACAGCATGGTACCAGCTACCAGAAAATTATCTATCCTGCTGAAAAGCAGGACAGTGGGATTCATGGTTGCTGATCATAGAACTAGCTTGAGCAACATAACCAGTTCAATCAGAATCACCTCTTTAGCGCTGTCCTGATTTCAAATCAAATCTCAGCTTTTTATTTTTTCTGAAGTACATACAGTGTGTGTTCTATTTGTATGGTTTTCGCACACTTGTCATATGTTGGGGAAAAAGAAACCCCAAGCCTTAGACAAAACAACTTCCTTCTAAATGAAAAAGGATCTCCTCTTCTTGGTAAGCAAGCCACTGCTTAATTTTGTGCATTTGATATTTGAATGACGTGTTAAAGGAGATTGCACAACAAGCAGTGTTCTCAATTTACAAATGAATCAGCATCTTATTAAGAAATAAAACCTGCAAAAATCCAGTTAGCATATTGATACACGCCAGTTTTCATTGCTGCAGTGTTGGGTTTGAGGAGCTGCCCGGGCTAAAACCTCAAGGAAAGTTCACTATCCTTTTCTATTTATGAGAAGCAACTTAAGAGGAGGCTTCCTTGTAGGAGAAATGTTCTGTTCCTTTTTTACCTGTTCTGTCTTGGATGGTACCAAAGGCACCTTTCACACTTAGATTCTCACATGGAACAAGAATTAAAAATATCTACTAAATGGATATTTCTTAGACTCTTGCTGCAGTTAGAAACAGGACAGATTACTCCTCTCCTTTTATAACACATGAATTGTAAGCTTGAGAAAACTGACTTTGCATATCCAAGAGATCTTGATCTCACATTTACAGGCAAGAGAGAAAGGATGGCTATAGGACCCTGGGGACACTGCTGTCCCTCTTGGTGTGTAAATCTACTGCATAGATCCAGCAGTTATTCTCAATTCTCTCACTCAGCTTCCCGCTTGCCCCGGTTTACCACAAATCTCTGACTCTTTTTACTCCTAAAATCAATAGTGACTAAATTTCTGCTAAGCTGTGACAACACCAACAAAGCTGTCAGCTCTTTCACAGCTAAGCATCTGCTTCACAGCTTCTCTATTTGATTCAGCAGCTGGACTTAGAGTGCTTTACCTGCTGAGGAAAAACTTCAGGTGAAAGCTACTGTTCCACCCAGTAGCTCTCTGTGAATTCTTCTGCCTGGCTTTAAAGATTTGGATAGTCTTCTCTAGCAGCTCATCTGTTCACCTCCCATTCCAAACGCTCCACTTGACATGGAATATGATACAAATACGGGAACTGCTTCCTGTCCTTGCTCCAAGAAATATTTAGCTAGTGACACAAAGCAGAGCGAGTCTATGAGGAGAAGCTGAGCGACTGCCAGCTGGTAATTAGTGCTTGCTGTGGGAGCTTTGATTCCAGGGCTCCCATCCTTGCTCCAAATCCAACAAAGCTCGGTCTTCATCCTAGGCTTCATTCACCCCCAAATGACTTGGGTTGTTGACTTTGACTTGAAGAGGCTAGCAGTACCTGTTGTTGTCTGGGCTTTGTGTGAGATGGGATTCACCTGCATTGGTGCTCTCTAGGAGACTGTTCTGGAGATAAGCATCTCTTTTCAGTCCAGAATTAAACACTGGATTTTCTTCAGACTCCACCTCTCCAAGTAATTTTGAATATGATCTGCTGTTCAATATACTGGCTTCTTCCTGCAAAACAGTGGGACCTCCTTTGTTACTGTAATAATTAATGAAGTGTTTGAATTTCTCAGTGATCCCAAAATGCTGGGCATAGGATCAAAAACCTGTCCTTATTTACCTAGTTCTTTGAGATTCTTGTTGTAACTGTGAAGGTTCTCGCATCAGCTGCAGCTAGAGACATGAATAGATTAGGGGTAAATGAAGTGTTGACATAAATGGAATTGAAAAATTATAAATGAGACAGAAGTGGGATTTAAAGTGATCTTTTTCAGCTTGCTCAGAAGTTTGCTTGCTTTCCTTGCTCTGAAATCAAGGTATATGTCCCATTGGGTTTGATCCTAAAGGAACATCTAATCTTGAAAGCATTTTGCTTTGCGACACCCCTGTAAGGTAGGATTGATGCTGGGGTTTTCTGGGTGTGGAATAGTGGCATGAAAAGACTGTGCATCACCTAAAATCACACAGGATTTCTGGTGGGGGAGAAAATGTTGAATACCCATCTTTAGGTAGTACCTTAATCTCTAACCCCTTCATTTCTGGAGTCAAGGCTCTGTATAAGGGAGAAGAGTAATAAATGAAGGTTAGGAAACGCTGAATGCTATACTCCTAATGCCTTAGCTAAAGTTTTCCACTGTTCCTATAGTCGTCTTTAAGTATTTCAAGTTGTTATGGTGGTTTTGGTTTGGTTTTCTTTACTGTAATATTTTTGTTAACAATTGGGATATCACTGGACTGATAACAAATACAAGCAACAAACATGTAACCAAGGTCGATGTTAAAACTCCATCTACCTCTACCCTTGTAAAAGAAGGGTGAAAAAGGTCTCTCTATGTCTTCAGTTCTGCTTCGTTACAATGAAGTGAGGTATTTCTATCTAGCCTTCAGGGAAAACCTCCATCCTCTGCATCTGGGCAGTATTCCTGGGTCAGGGCTTGTATATTCACCCAGGCAGGATTACTCAGAGAGCCTGTGTGATTTATTGGAGGCACCAGAGATTGCATTCTTCTGAAAACCAGGTGCCACAAACTTGTTACCGGATGCACAGTCACATAAACACAATTGTTTAAATGCTAAATGAAACCTCGTACCAAGGCCCAAAGCTCCCCATTTACGATATGACTGGAGCCCCAGCTGCATTTGTGAGTGATTTCTTTGGCTTCATGGTCCAGAAAGTGAATCTCCAGCTGTGTTTGTGGGGGAAAGATGTTCTGTATTGCCCCAGGAGTGCCATGCAGAGGTGGTAGGGGAGGAGGAAGCCATTCCAGCCTGGAGCACCAGGGACATGCAGAGGAAGTGGCTGCATACCACGTTTGAGGACATCATTTTAAAGGAGGAGCTGGCTAAAGCCCTGCAAGTATGATTTGGCCTAGGGCCACGCAGCAGCTAGGAATGACCTTAAATAGTAGTCTAGCTTGTGTTAGCTTGTGCTGCTGGAACAGGAGCTCGGAGCGTCCCGGCTGCTGACTCACCGGCTGCTGGGGTGGGCGCTGGCAACGCACAGCTTGCTCCGTGTGGAAGATGAATTCTGTGTTATTCATCACCATTCGGGATGTGATGTTGTAAGGTTTCTTGCAGGAATTGACACGTCCCGATTTCCGTTGTATCAGAGCAAGGAGTTGGTGTTTCAGTGGAATAGAGGCCACTGGCCTAATGCCTTTAGCCAAAGCCAAATTCAGCTGACATCTAGATCAGTCTTTGGATGTGCTGTTAGGGTGTCTGATCTGCAGTGTGAATGGTGTCCTATCATCTGAACAGGGGAGATTTACATTAGATATAAGGAAGAAGCTCTTCCCTGTGAGGGTGCTGAGGCACTGGCACAGGGTGATGGCCCAGAGAAGCTGTGGCTGCCCCATCCCTGGCAGTGCTCAAGGCCAGGTTGGACACAGGGGCTTGGAGCAAGCTGCTCCAGTGGAAGGGGTCCCTGCCTGTGGCAGGGGTTGGAGCTGGAGGAGCTTTAAGGTCCCTTCCAGCACCTAAACCAGGCTGGGATTCTATGATTCCCATTTTCATACAGAAGGGTTGTGCTTCAGGGGCAGAGACTCATTTCTTTAAAAGGAAAGGAGAAAAAAGCCTCATATTTTGCACAGTCTATGAACATGTGTCTGGATTGTGATTGTGGGGAGGCTGCCCCAGGCCTGCTCCATCTACCTCCCTCAGGGCACAGCCAGGCATAAGAGTGCACTGGTGGTTCCTCTGTGAAACATATGCATTCAAAAGGGGCAAATCACCACAAAGGCAGTGAGGATGAAGGGAAAAGTGTGAGGAAGCAGCCCTGTGAACACCCAGCTTAGTGAAGGAGGAGCTGGTATTTTCCTGCAGCCTAAGGAGAGGACCCTGTGTTGGAGCAGGGGGATGCTTCCTGATAGAAACTTTAGCCCCACCATATTGGAACAAGTGAAAAGCATAAGGAAGGAATAATGCCAGAGAGGTGTTGTTATGGACTGACCTTCACCTTCTGTTCCCTGTATCCCTGCATGCCTGGGACAGAAGCAGGGGAGTAAAGAGTGAAACTGAGCCTGTAAAGAAGGGATGATGGGGGGGATATGCTGTTTTAATGTATTTCTTGCTTTCTAAGCCTATTTTAATTGACAGTACCTTAAATTACTTTTTCAAAAAGCCTGTTTTGCCTATGGCTGTAGTTGGGAAGTGATTTCCCTGCCTTTATCTCGCGCCATAGGTTTTTTATCTTATTTTCTTCTCCTGCCCTGTTGAAGAGGGGAAGTTTCTGTAGTTTCCTAACATTTAACCAATATCTTTTCAGGAAGCACCAATGCTTCCACATCAGCACCTCCATCAGAACAGCCACTTCTCCCCATGGCTTTGACAGCTGCTGCATCTCCCTGAGAGGTCTGTGAGAATGTACTGTGCAGCTGGAAGGTGGGTAAGCATAATTTACACTTATTAATTCTAGATGGGAATATAATGTTACCTTAGGCTAATCATTTTAAAATAAATCATCTGAATCAGATACCTGCCTGGGTAATCACCATAGTGATTCCAAAACAAACAATAGCAACCTGGAAATTGCTGAGAGAACCTAAGGAAAATTAGGAGCTGGTTGGCAGTTTTGGAGAGTATTTAAGATTATGCCTACATGGTCTTTTGGGGGGCAAACATGGACTCGTTTATCGTAGCACCAAACTGACCAAAAGACACATGCCTATGTATTGTAACCAAAAGAAGCAGACTATGATTTGTGCCTGATCTAATACTTGTTGCATCTCTGTAAGACTCTTTGGTTAGGGCAAAAGTATGTACCTGCAAAAGCTCTGCCGCACTAGGCTCAAAGGGGCTTGTGGCTGCTTGCACCTGAACAACATAGAATAGTTAATTAGGATTGGAAAGGACTTAAGGCACCCAGTTCCAACCCGCCTGCTTTGGGCAGGGACACCTCAATACTTGACCACGGTGCCCAAGGCTCTGTCCAACCTGGCCTTGAACACTGCCAGGGATGGAGCATTCACAGCTTCCTTGGACACCCTGTGCCAGCACCTCGCCACCCTCACAGTAAAGAACTTCTTCCTTATATCTAATCTGAACTTCACCTGTTTAATATAGGTAGAACAAACTCCTGTTTTCTGCTGGATCAATGTATCTAAAATGAATCCTGAGCTGCAGCTTATGGCTTGTTCCTGGGATGTCCTAGCATCCACTTTGTTCAGTGGATGTTTAGCCCTCAAGCTGGTCAGGGAGCATCTTCCTAATTGTGTGTTTATATATCTTTTGCTTGAAAAGTCAGGCATGTCACTGACTGAGCTGCTTGAAATCATCATTTGGATTTAAGAGAAAAACAGTAAAATAATCAAATGGATATTAAAGGGAGTTTGAAGGAAGGAAAACGGCACAGGCATCTGTATATCTCACTCTGCAGTATCTGTGTCAGCCAAGCCAGAAAAGCAGCTGTTGGTATTGTTAGCAGAGAGCTTTATATGATGATGTCTTTACATGAAGATGTGCAGTTAGCATCCTGTTGTGATAGCATCAGCAGCTGCTTCTAGCTTCAGCCATTCTCCGGAGTTCAGGCTCCACATGCAAACCAGCTGAACTCTGTCTGTCCACATCAAGGGGGGAACACTTGGATTGGCTTCCCTGCTCCAATCTGGAAGAATCAACTTGTTCACGGTTCAGGAATGCTCCTAAGAAACCACAGCAAGGAATATAAGGAACTGCAGACATGGAAAGTCTGTGCACCACAGTCCTAACTTCCCTGCAGAGAAGGGGAGAAAGTAGGAGGAGAGGGGGATGACCCAAAGAAGGAAAAGCTCCCTTAAGGGCTCTGAAAGCAGCACATTATGTTGCTTCATAAGGAGGACATGGATTTCCTGGTGGCACCTGGTGTAGGTTGAGACCAGTCCCTCCTCTTGGTGTTTGTGAGCTGAGCTGCGTGTGCTGCACACGTGTGCAGTGCTGTAATGACTCTTGGGGCTCCATGACTGGTGATCTTCAGAGACACACAGCAAAATGGACTGTGTGCCACAGACCTGTCATTTTGTAAAGAGCTAGACCTTCAGTGTGTGATTTATTAAAACCCAAACCAACCCCAAAAACAGAGACAAGAGGGAAAAACCTGCTATTAGAACTGTCAGATGTTGATATAACCATTCCTATGGAATCTCTCTTTCATCTTGCAAAGCAGATGGGTGTTATCTTGAACGTGAGAAGATACGAGCTATAAAAGGCAACTAGCAGAAGAATGTTCTGGGTTCTACAGATCCTGGATATGTGCTGGCTCTGCACGTTGCTTATGATTTTTCACTCCAGGTTTCTTTCCAAAATAACCAGTGACTTTGGATACCCAAAAGTGGGATGGTTGGGACATACGTGCAGGTATATACAGACAGAAAGCATGCTGTGCTTTAAGAAAGAAAAACATAGATGTTTATACCTAGTGGGAAAGCTGCAATTTCTCAACACTTTAACAGCTAAAGGACAGAACAAACAACAAAAGGAGCACCATAAAAGATTTTAAGAGCTATTTTGTTAATACTAGTCTCACTTAGCCTTTGAATTATTTCTTTACCCAGTCAGATGGTCCTAATAGAAGATTACAGCGTAGCATCAAACAACTCAGGGTTAATGGATGTCTTATGTGACAATCACATGATTACAAAGGCTGATAATTAGTAACAAAAATTGTTGTGAATATACTTTTTCCTCTTTTCAGCATGGTGGTGGAAGTACCTACAAAGCACAGAGTCTTTCAGCTGGGGTATTATGGGGAAGAATTCTCTCCTGGGACAAAACACTGCTCTGGGTTATAAAATAGGAAAATCTCGTTTCATCGAGTGTTATGTTTACATCATGACCTTTGAGAAGGGCTGTCCCTACTTTGACATTATTCTTTTCATAGCCCTCTTTCCCCAGCATTCCAAACAGCCCTGTATGCTTCCCAGAGCAACTTGGTATCTGCAAAATAGCATTGAGATTGATAGCCCTACTGGCTTCCTGTCTACAAAAGTAAACATGCAGGAGGTTGTTGCTCCTGCTAAAGAAGTCATGTTGCCTAGCTTAACAGTTTCACATGGTTGCACATCCAGACACCAGTACCCTAAAAGCCTGATTCTCCTGAAGAAAAGCATACTGCGCATACTTGGTTATCTGACTCATAACACTGGAGCCAGGACAGCTTTTTGTTTCTATTTATTCACCATGGGAAACCTAAAGTACAAGTACATTGGATAAAGCCTGGCTCCAGTGAAGTCAAGGACAAGATTCTCATTGATTTCTGCAGGCAGAGAACTTCACTTCTGTGGTTTTGGTTGTACTTTACCACTCATGGCTTAGGGATAAAGTGACAAGCTGTTACCCACAGTGATGATGAATTCCAGTGACACTTCCTGACACAGCTCATGTGTACAAGAAGCATCTATCCTGAAGAGCTTGTAGCTAATGAAGTAAGCCAGATTCAAAGGAGTGGGTAGTAAACACATGTACTTAAACCTTGATTCTGCTTGAAGCTCCCTTATGCCAGACAATAGGGGGCAAAAAAGTAAATGTGGCTGACCTAGGTGTTGATTCTCTTTTAGCAGCACACAGAAGTTTGGTATCAAGCAGTTTGTGTAGAACCATAGAACGGTTTGGATTGGAAGAGATGAAGCTGGTGCCCACCCATCCCACAAGGAGAGGCCATGTGCAGCAGCCCAGCTTTTGATGGTTCTTTCAGTGCTAAAAGAGCCCCTTGCTGATGTAAGCTGCCCAGGAAGCACACTGCAGCAGCACCACTGTTACTCTAATTGCGCTATGGTACCTCGTTTTCCTACTTGTCTACAGAAGTGCAAAGAATTATTTTGGGTTGTACTGTGGTGAGGGAGCTAGATTTGGCTGTAGATTTCTTATTAACACATTGCAAGGGCTCACTGGCTTTTCATGTGTTTTGCCAAGTGCAAGTTCTGCTAAAGGAGCTTAAGAAAACCTCAAACCAAACCCCACAAAAAACCAAAACCAACCAAACCCAACCCAAACTATGCATTTAGGAACATAAAGTTTTGAGAAAAAACCCTAAATATCTTGTAATGCTTAGCAACTGAGTTGAGAAATATCCACTGGTTAAAGAAAATAATACTGACAGCTCCCCAGTGCACAACCAATCGTTTGCTTTTAACAACAGAGGCTCCCAAGCAGACACAAAAGTGGAACAGGAAAGCAGGAGAAATGAAATGGTTCTTTGTCTTGTGGCTGAACTTGTTGCCCTTGCCGGGACACAGCAGTTCATCTGGGGAGAAAAACCCACTGGCCCACTTGGCATCCTGTGGCTCCTGGCATGTGTTAAACAGGTCGGTAGGTGGTCTGGCACAGCCCTCTTGGACGTGCTTTCTCACAAGGTCCCTTGCTTTGCAGGGAGAAAAACAGCTCACCAGAAAGGTCTTTTCCAGGGGGTTCAAAGTGTTTCATGGTGCTTACAGTGCTCTATTAAATACGAGCTGGACTTTTAGAATGGAAATGAACTCTGTAAGGCTGCGTAATTATTTCAGTGCTGCGCCATGTAATTTCTATAGAACCCTTTGTGTTGTTTCAATGATCTATACAGCCATCTTAGTAGAGAAATTGTACATAAACCAAGATTTGTGAGTTCAGAAATCATTACATTTATCAGGTGAAATAATCTGGCTGAAGTTTGTAGCTGGGTTCATTAAGTACCACAGCGTTGCTCTCTGCCTTGTGTGTGTTTTGGCTCTGAAAGCTCTGACACCTTTCACTTGCTTGCTTCAAATCTCCTAGGGAATTGATTGTCCTGGTAGTTAAAGCCTTTACTGCTTTATTGATTTTGTTCTTATTATTGCAGGACTGTATTAATCTTTACATAAATTATAGTTAAGTTCTTCACTATGGGGACGGTGAGACACCGGCACAAGTTGCCCAGAGGAGCTGTGGCTGCCCCATCCCTGGCAGTGTTCAAGGCCAGGTTGGACACAGGGGCTTGGAGCAAGCTGCTCCAGTGGAAGAGGTCCCTGCCTGGGGCAAGGTGTTGGAACTGGATAAGCTTTAAGATCTCTTCCAGCCCAAACTAGTCTATGAAAGTATGCCTGACTTACACTGATCTCTTGGAAGAACTTCCAGGTTTAAAGTAGAGAGTCAGATGGAAAAAGGTGGATGGATGTGGAAAATGCAGGACATACTGGGCCAGTTTGACACACCTATTTTCTATCAGCTTAGTGTTATTTCTTAGTGTTTCTTTCTTTAGAGGTTGTTAGTATAAAGCCTGTTACTTGAAAGATAACAATTTTACTCTACAATCTTTCACTAACATGCAGAGGAGGTGACACCAAGCCGTAACTTTCGAGGCTGAGGCTGTGGGACATCATTACAGTTGGTCGTTACAACCTCAGCAGTGGTACTATTTATCAGCTGGATCAGTAAAAAAAGACCCAAGATGGAAGATTGTCCTCCATTATGCTTAATGTGATGTGCATTTTCTTTCAACAGCTTACATTGGTGCATTTTGCATGGAACACAGAGGGATTATGTGTGCCAATGATCTTATGAGCTGGTACCTTCTTAAGTAGAAGTGATTCTATTTTGCTTGGTAGAATTGTCCAGCTTTTTATTTGAATATTTGAATTTACTTCAATTACCATTTAATGTATAAAGTGCATAAACTATGTACACCCTTGCTGTGTCAACCTGGCCACTGCTTATTCTCTATGAACTGGTTTTAGAATCCTAGAATAGACAGATTGTTCCCCTTCAGTGGCAAAGCAGTCCATGGTTGACGAGAGCCTTTCCCAGTACATGAGTTATATCAGCTGTTCCATGAAATGAAGAAACACGGCTTTAGATATCAAGGGAGCTTCACTGGGAAAAGTGTCAAGAAAAACAAAGTCAGGGAAGCTTTTGAAGCTGTGTGAGATGCCAAAATTCTGTCAACATCCCACTTCAAAGTATCTAGACCTTCATTTTCCCATGTCTCTTATCTTTGGTGAAGGTAATAACAGGTTGTCCAAGGAAGTGGTGAATGCTCCATCCCTAGCAGTGTACAAGGCCAAGTTAGAACCTTGGGTGCCATGGTTTAGTGTGAGGTGTCCCTGCCCATGGCAGAGGGGTTGGAACTGGATGATCTTAAGGTCCTTTCCAACTCAAACTATTCTATGATTCTATGTGCTACTCACTAAGCTGAAAATGTCTAATTTGATAGTTTTTTAATAGAAGGAGGTGCAAAGAATGAGCTTTGTGTCCCAATATCCAGCATAGTCATCTCCATGAAATCTGCAGGGCCAGACATTCATAGAATCACAGAATGCTTTGGGTGGGAAAGGACCTTAAGATCACCCAATTCCAAACCCCTGCCATGGGCAGGGATGCCTCACACCAGACCATGTTGCCCAAGGCTCTGTTCAGTCTGGCTTTGACCACTGCCATGGATGGAGAGTTTACCCCTTCTTTGCACAACCTGTGCCAGTGCCTCAGCATCTTCACAGTAAAGAGCTTCTTCCTCATATCTAACCTGAATGTCTTCTATTTAATACATTTACCACAGGTATTTTTAAACCATGAAAGATTTCATGAGTTCCATCAAAAGACATGAAGTCAAATCTACAGAATATTTTTGGGAGATGTTCCCACCGCCTTTCCAGCCAAATGTACCCATTTTCCTGGTCTGGATCAGCCTCCTCATTCATAAAAGGTTTGCATCTGCTTGCCATTACTGCCTCCTTCTTCCCTGTGAATTCCATAGTGTCAGCAGCATGTCTGCCTGCCTGGTTTTTGTACAAGTAGATAACACGCTTCATTCCTTAAGAATCTGTTCCTAGAGGGGAAAGAAAAGTCACTCCCTTCCAAACAATTGTCAAGAGCTCCTAAGCCTTCTGGAGCATCACACAAAAGCAACTTAATCCTTCTCCCTGCAAATGTCATGTTCCCTTGATCCCTCTTAACAGGAATTTGTTAAGTTGTTGCTACAACATTTGCAACGATCATGCCCTGTGTCATTGCCTCGTGCCACAGATCACATGCAGAGAGCTGTCGGGTGCAACACAAACATATCCAGGATGAAATGGCTTAAGTGCTGTGTGAAAGATACAGTGCCATAATTCCACAACGTTCATTGGGTTTTCTCTGTGTGCTTCTGCTGGATCCTTTGAGACTGAATTAGGTCATGGATCTGTAGGGGGGGTGGAATTTGCTGTGTAGAGCAAAAAGTAAGCAAAGTTTAGTGTAGTTTGGGCTTGATCCCTTCAGAAGGATTTACTGAAAGCAGTTTTGCAGTGGGACCTTTTCTACAGCTGCAGAGCCAGCACAGGGAAAAAGGAGTTTGTCACTGCCTTGCTGCTGGGGCAGAGCAGAAAACAAACTAGCTCAAGACTTGTGTATCAGGGGATAGCTATTGCTATTAAAATTCAGTCTCTTTTTTGCAGTGAATCCTCCTATGGACATTCTCCTGAGTGCTTTCATGTAATTTCAGCTCATCTGTTTCCCAACTGGATAAGGTAAGCCTTATAATGGCTAAGCAGACAGGAGTAGACAGTCACGTAATTGTACAGCAGGAGCTCTAAGCTGGCAGATGTGCACCACCTCTGGTTAAAGAACGGTGTTAAAACAGCACTGAAACCGCAGGTGGTGCCAAGAAGGATGTGTCAGCTTGGGTTTAGTGCTGAGCTGTCATAGCTGCAGATTTGTTGGCTTGTGTCCTGCCAGCATGGGTTGCAGGTGGAGGAAACATGTAATTTGCTTGCGTGAGACCTTGTATATAAACTGTTAGTAAAGCACAGGCTTTTCTATAGGAGAGTAAAAGCAAAGAAGTAGTTCACTGCAGGTTTTGTGAACTTTTTCTTCCTCAAGGACAGTGGCTCTATCCCTTCCTTTGCTCAAGATGTGTAGTAGCTTACTTCTAAACATCTCTTTTCCCCCTGTTTTACTAACAAGTAGAAACAGAAAAAGATGCAACTGAGAAACCACTTCTCTCCCTGGCACACATATGTCACTGTGATGATACAGGAGATCTTCCTTGCAGTGAACTAAACTGGTATAGACTCAGCTGAACAGTTCTGTTTCATTATAGGTTTACCTGAAGGTTCAGGTACTGTTTAAGAGATGAAAAGTGGTTTTGCCCCAGTCCTCAACTGTATTGTGTTCAGATACACTCTCCTAGAGTGAGAACCCTGCTGAATACATGACCTTTCCCCCAATGGCTCTTTCATTCAAGAAAGAGGTTTTCACGTGTGGATCCCCTTCATTTTGGTGGCTCTGTGACACCAGCTGTGTGACAATACACATCCTATGGAGGAGACCAATGGAAATGGATGTAGAAGGAAGTGCTGCAGTTAGGTAGACAAGTGGCCTTGTACATGCACAGTTACAGATCATGAGCTGTCACTCAGTGAGTTTATTCTGGTGGGGTAACTTCTCCAATGAAAGATGCACAAACGGTGCAAGAGCAGCCTTCATCTCTGTGCTGATGAAGACATTCTTCATTTGCAGAGGAGCAAGTGGTAAAGGAAACACACACTTTATCACATTGCTGGGATGAGGTGGGAGGAGATCCATTTCTTCTAACAGGGCTTTGAAGAAGAATTTGCTAAAATGATTCCTCTGCCCATCCTGCCCATTGAGGACCTCTGGGATTTGCAGGGAGCTTGAGCCTTCTGTCAGAGGGGTCTGGGCTTCTGCAGGGAATTAATATTGCTGATTTCCATCTATACCTGGTAGATGCAGCAGCCACCATCTTTATGGGGAAAAACCCAAGCAACTTGTTTTTAAAGAGGATTAAAGGAAAGCAGTTTCTCCTTTCTCTTATAAAGTAACTGCTACTCAACCCTTTAAAGAGAGCTTTGTAGAAGAGTTCCCCATCTGGAGGAAGGATGTGGTGTGTGGATTCAGGTTTTCTGTATATCTTTCATTGTAGCTGACTTTTGCAGCTGAATCACAGAGCCAACTGTTTTGACTCAGAATCAAGATCTGATCAAGAATGGTGCATAACATTCTTACAAATTTTCTCAAGGCTTCGCAGATAGATTATTGTGTCATCACAGAGAAAAGGCAGCCTGGAGGTCATATCTGCTATGGGAAACCCCAGGCAGGACTCTTAAAATAGCAAGGGCAAATCAAAACGATGAACTAATAAGAGAAGGCCAGCTTGTTACTCAGCATGACTTCACCAGAATCAGCTGTGCTGTATCAGAGCAGACCTCTGGCCCTGAATACAAATACATTTGCAGCATACTTAGACTATAGGAGGTCATACCCTTATAAAGTATAAATCCAAGCAGAGGTTTTTCTTGTAGATCTTCCATGTATAAGCAATCTATAAACACATTACTTCTCAATCTAATTCACCCAAGGAATTCCTCAGTGTTTCATGTCTGTCTCTGCATTCACAGTCAGGCTCTGAGACATGAAAAGACTAAGTCTGTGTTTGGAAGCTGGAGTGTCTGTGCCTGAGAGCAGATGTTTCTGTGTGGGTAACCACACAGCTTGGGAGAATTGTGTGTCCACTTCATTTGTCTCTGTGCTGTGTGCACTACCAAACTGTGACGTGAAGGAAATGATTCCCTCATTTTCCATGAGGCCAGAATATGCATCCAGTGAGCAGAGCTCGATTAGCAGCATCTGGCATGCAGGGTGTATGATGCTTTGAGAAAAGCAGGACAGAAGGACACTTCAAAGCAAACAAAAGGTTGAAACAATCTGGCTTCAGGCAGCTACAAGGAGGAAGATTCAGGTTCCTGGTGTGGAAACACAGCCAACACATGCTCCAACCCTGGGCTGCATGACGTCACACACCAGCTATGTAAAACAAGAACTCTTTCACACTTTAGTCCCCCCACAGCCATGGGGTGTTGCACCGGGCTAAGTGTTACTTGACTTTGATGTTCTCCAGACAGACCCCATATTTGTTCATGTTTACACGTTTTGACAGGGAAGGAACAGCTCTGCTTAATATCCCCTGGGTTTCCTCACGGCGCTTTAAGACACTGCACTGCAAATAATCAGCTCAGCAGGTCCTCCAAGAGCTCAGTTCCTCCAGGCAGGGACGGTGGGTGAAGAGCACAGATCCTGACTCAGAAGATTTCAGACCTACAGCCTCTCCTGGATGCAGATACTTGCAAAGCTCCCATTCCCTCCAAATAGGGACAAGAAAGTGATGGAGAAGCTGTGATAGGTCAGCCTGTTTGCTCCTTCCTCCTTCTTTCCTTTGCAATCCATCTCCGCATGCTTCAGAAATACTTTTAACAGTAGCTGGACCCTGAGGAGCTTTCCCAACATACCAGTAAGAGGGATACACTGGAATCGCATGTACAGTCACTTGTATCCTGCCTTTGATAGTGTATATGAATGTCACTAAACCCCAGGTTTGTGGAAAATTTGGTTTTCTGTAGTTGATGTTTTTTGACGCTGCACTTAATTCTGATTTGATCCTTTATACATAAAAGCTTGGATACAGCTAACGTACTGAACAGCCTTGGTCTTCTTTTGTCCTTAATTGTATTGGTTTTACTCAGTATTTGTCTTATTATTACCCTGCTTTAATCTGTCATGTGCAGAGGACCTGGAAGGTTGGAAGAAATCAAGGACTTGTAGGTATCACCGATGAGAAAATGCAGGCAAAGAAAATTCAGTGATTTGTCTATGTCTTGGGGGTAATCAGGGCATTTGTTACAAGTCTGTGTCCCTTCATCATTGTGATCATATTTAACGTCCTATAACAAGGAGATGCAAGAACCAAAAGTGAAACTGAAATATTTAAAGTCTGTATGTGGAAAATGTATTATGCTTTCCTCTGAAGGACTTTCCATCTAAATCCTTGGAAGCTGTGTTATCACTACAGGGAATAACAAAGAATTCGACAAGATAAGGTGAGGAATGTATCCACATGAAAAGGAGTGAAACTTCCCTCTTTCAAACAAGCAGTAAACAGCCATATTTGAATCAGTGAATTCCAGCACTGGACTTCTCTTGAGCTTTCCAAGAACTGTGGGGTTTTCTTGATTTCTTCCCCCCATTGGGTCACACTTTAAACCAGCGTGTTTCCAGCAAGTTGTAACTTTATTTACATTCAGGATCATTGAGATGAAATGCAGCAAGCCAAAACCTTCATTAAAAGGCAATTTCAGTGTCCAGTGTGCAGGAATGCAAGGAAGCAGCTAGTATTTCTAGTGAATAGACTGCAGAGCTGTTGGAATGACATGGGTTTACTTATGTCAAATAGTTGCATTCAAAAGAATACAATCCAGTCTTACTAGTAATACAAGACCAAACTGAGAAGCGTAGAGCCTTATTGCCTCTGAATAGGTATGGTAAGAAAGCAAACTGGCCTGCTGCTATGCAGTAGAATCAGTGTTTGGCTTTAAGGCCTGGTTTTTTGCTGTGAGGAAGATGAAATGAGAGTGGATTTCGAGCCTTCCTCTTCCCATCCCAAAGTTTGCTTCAGCCTGTTAATCAGCTGTGATAAAAAAACAAAGCCTGGGGCCAGAAAGCTAAATCCAGTACTTGTGGTGCTCTGTCCTTGAACTGTGCATTTGGAGGAAGCCCCAATCTACTCAGTTCATGCAAACATAGCGAATAAAGAGCTGACAGGCAGCTGAAACACATTATAGTCCATAACTGGGGTTGAATTTGACATGCACTGGGCATGAATGGACCAAAGAGCTTTCTCCCATCCTTTGGCATGAGATCAGAGGGTTGGACACGAAGCACAGTGAGGCTAAGGGCTGCTGGGGAGCAGTGTGAGGATGGTGCGCAGGGTTACGTGTGAGAAGACTCTGAAGTTCAGGGAGGACTTCTCAAATAAAGCATGAGAAATGAGGACATCACAGCAACTGGAGCAGACAAAACAGGTAGTCTGGATATCTCACAGTATACCAAGGAAATAGGTGGTGTTACAAGGTTCTGAACATAGACTATATACAAAATGAGATCTGCAGCTGATGGAAATTGGCTGAACTCTATCTAAGCCAAGCTGAACTGTGTTGCTTTATATTTCATGAAGTTCTCTGTATTTGGCAGGGTAATAGTTTAGGCTCTCTGACTTAAGTGTGGATGGGTGGATGGAACAAAGTATGATTTCATTTAGTCAGTTGTTGTAAATATTTATGAACATAGCCATCATTGGTAGGGAATGCATGGTTACTCCGCATTAATAAGAATGAAAAGGGCAAACATGACTGAGGCTCACAAGGGCAGAACTGGGGCCAGTGAAATTTATATAAGGATCTGTTCTTTGCCAGACCTTAGAAGTCTTTCCGAAGCTCTAGACAGGTAGGTGAATAGCTCTGCGGAGGTGTAGATGTCCATTTCAAGATGAGAATTACTCCTGTGCTGATGTTAATACTGAAACATCAAAGGAAGTGTTTTGGTTTGTTGAGGACAGAGGTTTGGTTTCGGTGATGTGTTTGTTCCCTGCTGGCTCTAATAACCCATATGCTTCATTCTGCCTTGTGCTTGGGGTCCCAGTGAGCCAGTATGTCGCTAATGAAATGGATTTTGTGATGTGGGTTGTAGTCAGCTGAATGTGTAAGTGTCTGCAAGTTCAGGGTCTGACAATTATCATGAGTCATAAGGAAAAAGTATCCTTTAACTTAAAGGCTGGGAAAGGTTGTTGGGCTTTTCCATTTTGAAAAGCTGAAACAGTTTTTTTCCCAGATATGTCCATTCCAAAGAAAGTTTCCTTCTACTTCTGCCTTGCCCAGGAGCCATGAATTCCATTGCAGACTAGCGAAGCGATGAGGGATTTGATTTGAATGAGACATCCTCCTGGGTGCGAGGAGATCTGGCTGCTTCTAGCTCTGTCACAGACACTATACGTAACCTTATCTGTGTCATCTGGTGTTTATTTTGTTTTCTGTCTCTGCATAAAATGCAATGTGGGTTTCAGGTAAAGAATTCTGGAAAGGCAAAAGATAGCTCTGATGTACCGTTCATTGTTTGTCAGGTTCAACTTTCAATCTTAGCCCTACCTTGTTCCAGAAAGGATTTTATTGTGGTTTGCTGCATTGGGAAGAATAAGATGTATATCATGGAATAAGATGCATATCATGGAATGATTTCTCCTTTATGAGACTATACAAGTATTTCCATCCTTCCCTCTGCTACTCTAATACTTTGATTATCTTACTGAAGGAAGAAAACTACCACTATAATCTGAAGTAGATAAAGCTCAAACCACGTATCTTCACTTGCATAGTTCTAGCCTTAGGGACCTGATGTGTAGGCACAGATCCATTTATCAGGCTCTTCTGGCTAGTACCTCTGCAAAACCAGATGTGTTCTGCTCTTTGGCTTCTTGTCCTCTGGCTTCCAAACTTGATTCTTGCAGCAAGAGTCCAGAAAAGATGTCATCCCCACCTCCCTGTCCCCACCACCTTTCCCACAACCATCTTCAAGCTTCCAGCCTGCCTTGCTGGCACCTTCTTTAGCAGCATGTGGTTCCTGCAAGTCTCTACTCATTGGTTATGTTTCAAGACGATGGGTTTGGCCAGGTCCTGGCCTGTGGAACTCAGTGGTAAACATTCTCACGAAAGGCTTACTGTCTGTCACAATAATTTGCTAATCTGTTTATAGCTGGGATTTTTCTGGAATGAAATCAGCCCCCCACATAGCCTTCGCATCCAAATATCTCCAAGAAATAGACTTGATGCCTTTGATGACATCATTTTTCTTGCTGCTGCTGAAGTCAATGACATTGAGCAATACTCCTCCAGGATTTTTCCTACTTTGGAGCTCACAAGGTCTAAGAACAATTAAAAGGTTCTTAGATCCCCCTTCATTATTGGAAGGGAACCCTGAATTGAGGATGGTTCAAGATTGTCTGTGAGAAACTAGTTTGTGATAAATGTTGACTCCCTAGTGTAATTGAGAGCCAAAGCCACGTTTATAAAGTACCTTTGAAACCTCAGTGAATTAAAGAGTCATTAAAGGGTGACCATTAGCCCCTTAAATGATTGTACCGTTTCTGTTATAGTGTGTTAAAAGTCCCTGAAGATTCTGTAGTTAGAGAGCTTATGGATGTCATCTGTGCCATAGCTTTTGGGCTCTTCCAGCTGCTTTGAAGGGAGCCCACACTGAACTTGTTTGAGAATTCACTTCTCTTTTCTGTCTTTGCATATGCCAGCAAAACAAAGAGCCAACTACTATACGTGGGCATAACTTCCAGGTAAGCTTCAAACTGGGTAGCATGAGTAGTGAGGACTATTAAAATGTATGTTAGAGTTCAGTCCCTATAGTCTCCAGCAGGCTCTCAAAGCTAACTTCAGTTGCAGAAACTGCCACCTCTGCCTGCATTGATAAGATGAAAGCAATATAACAAGTTGAAACCACATTTTGCTGTGCAGATATATCCCAAGAATACACTAGAGTGAATAAACAGTAGCCTTTTCAGCAGAGATCATACAGCTGCAAAACCAAAGATCATTGTTATTCTAGGGCAGGGCTAACTTAGAAGCCTCTATGAAGAAGCTCTTGAAAGAACTCAGTAACTGTCAATAGAGAGAATTTCCCAGTCTTTGCTATGGAGAAACTTTGTTATTTACATTCTTCACTGATACAAAAGGATGAGTTTTGCAAATCTGAACACAGCTTTTATAAATACACATTTATTAGCAGTCCTCAGTTCAGCTGTTGTGTTCCTTTCTTGGTGTTTGAAGTCTATTTGAAAGTACTCAGTAATTTCCAGGGAAGTCACTACAGCCAGTCAGGAATGATCATGGGAATGCAAAATCCCTCATCTTGTTGAGGGGACTCGGACAAGGCTGTGTAATCGGCACAGATCCGTTCTGCCTGCTCTGTGAAGGGACTTGCACAGAACACTTGTATAGGGCTCAGGTGCAGCCCAAAGCCCTGGCAAAAGGGGAAGCACAGGCCAAAAGTGACTTCAGAAAATACTTAATTTTCTAGGAATTTGAGGTATTTGGCAAGTATCTTTATCTTTTATTTCCTCTTTCTGTTTGAAAGAGCCAGACATTTATATAGGACCTTTGGGTATGTCTGTACTGCAGGCCAGTGGTATAATACTAGTTTAATCTTGGCTCAGATATGTGCATATGAACTCCTAGTTCTGGTAGCAGGACCTCTGTGGCACTCAAAAGATGGCCTCAAAACTCCCCTGGGATTCTGAAACACACCTTCAGTCACATCTGTGTTGTGATGGGAAGTTTATTTTCTATGCCTTCACATTCATTGCTCCCTTTGCCATCTGGTTTGGATCTTGTTGGCACAAGCTGCTTTCACAGTTGTCAAACTGCAGTTTGTCTAGGTAGCAAAACCATGTTGCATGTGTTTCAAAAGAGACGCTCAAGAGGCTACAGCTGTGTGCAAGAGCTGTATGTGATACAAGGGTAATTTATAAAGCAGGAGGAAAACATCTCTACAAGCTGTTTCTGAGCCTATCCCTGGATCGTGAATTCAGGTTGAATGAGGGGACACGTGGCTTCACAGTGCCTGGCTGGTGCAACAGAAGTATAGAGGGTCTGCTCCTCTACCTGTCATTTCCACTGCAGGGATGAGGAATGAAAGGATTTTGACTGCAAAGAGTGTAAAATGAATGAGGTAGGATGTTTTTCCAACTGATTTTGGCAGCAGTTTAGTGTCGGTCGCACATGCTGAACAAGCTTATCCTGGGTTTAAGAATCCAGGGGCTGCTGAGTGTGCTATGGTCCTGAGAATAAGAGAAACACTGAGCTGATTTCTAAGGCTTTCTTCCCTCTTTAATATTGCCATTTTGAATGTAATCCTTTGCTCCAATGTAAACTTTTCCTGTAGTTGTTTGTCTGGATAATGCCTGTCATGATCTGGTGAGAGTGTCAGCCAGTTAAATCACAATATGATCCTTCATGGTTATCCAG
The DNA here is from genome assembly GCA_002631895.1 of Agapornis roseicollis. Taxonomy (NCBI): domain Eukaryota; kingdom Metazoa; phylum Chordata; class Aves; order Psittaciformes; family Psittacidae; genus Agapornis; species Agapornis roseicollis. Next base: position 199,880 of record NDXB01007398.1, on the reverse strand, counting down.
GACTGGAAAGTAATAGTAAGAGCCAAGTGCCTTTCTAATGTGGTAGTGTTCACTATCTCAGACTTGCATGGCATAGGTGGTGTCATTTCATATCCTCTAACCACCTGGTCTGGAGAAATGGTTAGGTTCGCCTGGTTGTTGTAATAGACTTCACAATGGGTCTGTGATCAGGAACTTCCATCAGTTGTAAAACTAAATACATTATAGTCATTTTTACTAAGTCCTCAATACCTCCTGTGCAGCTTGAATTTAGCAAGCAAAGGAAACCATTCAAATTATGCCCATAGCTCTCTGGGGAGAGCTGGGTCTCCAGCTGTGCTCAGCCTGGTTTCCAAGGCAAATTGACAGGGGGGCATTTGGAGGAAGCTTTGCAGAAGAGTCCAGATCGTTGCTGTTTCCTCCAAGCAGACCTATTAACCTGGGAAGGAATTTGAGATTTGCACAGCCTGAGTTAGGAGGGTCCCTGAGGCGTGTTGTCCATGGTCGCATTATTCATATTCTTGAGGTAAAACATACTCCATTGACATATTGCGTCTCACCTTGTGTTTCCTGATACTGTATAGGAGGCTGCACCGATGTATCTGTGATGTCACATTTGACTCTTAGCAGCTTTCTTTCTCCAGGTGGAATACAATCTGTTGAGACCATTGGCTTTTTACAGTGTGGTGAAACATTAACCTCTTCCTCTCCCCCAGTCTAGAGCATCAAACTTCTGATCTGCCAGTTAGGAGACACAGTCATTTACACCAGTCAAAACCTGGAAAAGCTATTTTGGATTTATACCCTTTTAAGAGCAGAATTTGCTCTTGAGTGCTCTCCTTCCTCTCAACCTTTTCCTGACTGGCTAAAACATTGAAGCTTTTGTAGGCTCACACATTAAATCCATATCAGCCTGGAGGGCAAGCAGTCCTGTGCCATTGTGGTAAATATATCAACTCACTCTGAAATAGGTATGCCTTTTATCAGATTCTTCTTTAATGAGGGAAGGGATTTAATTTCATGGTTAAAAAGTTAAAATGAAATAAAAGACGTGGTACATGAGCAATGCCATTAGACTCTGTAGGAAAATGGGAATTTTCAGACCAGGACTAGGCAGCAGTCTCTGAAATGGTTAATTATGGAACAGATAGCTCACTTTCAATGCTTCCTTGGGAAAAGGCTGGCGAGCACATAGTCCAGAACCTGGAGAGAAAATTCACTTCATAGTAAGTACATCACATACATTCTCACCTTGGCAAATTGCATTTCACTTAAATGAAACATAAGGATTAGAAGCAAAAGGGGAAGGGGAGAGCAGAGGTCTCTGTGCACCCTAATCAAGTACACACATAAGTGTGTGTACGCCTGAACCACCACCAGTCCATGCAGACAGACAATACCTGCTGTGTACCAGGTTGTGAGCTGGCCACAGTGCAGGGAGGCTGAATCTGACCCCAGAAAACACTGTTCAAGGACTCCCAGGCCTCTGTGAGCAAACCCTGTAGCTTTTAATCATTTTGGTCAACAAGAATTTCTGGTGGTTTGTTTTGCTTTGTTTTTTATACACAATGCAAGAAGTATTAATTCCCTGGACTGCTTTCACAAGAGAAATACAAAAGGCATCTGCAGTCTGTTGGTCCCCTCAGTATAGTTTTTGTACCCACTGAATCCTTTGCAGCCAGTTTCTGGAATGGACATGAGTGAAATTGGAAAACTCAGAACACTTTGGTTGTTCCCTGCCCTTGTTACTGGGCTGTTTGATTTTGTCTGTGAGGGGATGTAAAAAATGTATAATACATTTTTTTTTCTCTTTTACTGAAGTTAATTTGTTCATTAGCACCACAGTGTTGGAACAGGCACAGGTATCAAGAGTCACTTCCAATATGATATCTGAGTGACTTCCTCAAGTGTCCATTAGCCTGGAGATGCAAATGGATTTACTGAGGCATCGCTTGGTATTCTGTCTGTGCTACTTCTTTTTCTTCTGCATCTGAGATCCCCTCAATCCATGTCTCTGCTGTCTGAGCCAGCTGCTGAAAATAGAGTAAAATATTGTAGTGTCCTTCCTAAACTGTAACATGTCTTTAAGTGTGTACAGCTCAAAACAGAAGGCCCCATACAATAAAAAGGGCCTTTCTCCTCAGTTCTCCCTAATTCTTACTGTCACTGTCTGGCTGTCTGCTCAAGGGCTTCTTACCTTAATGTTTTTCAGTATTATAGGACTGTGACACCCCCTCTAAATAGAACACAGGGTTGCTTATACCTACTCACACTCTTGACCGGTTAAAACTGCCTGTTAGGCCACCTAAACTGCATATTGAAATCAGTCATGTTGCACTCACATTGTTAGCATGGTGCTCTGTTAGTAGGAGAGTCCATGCAACAAGGGTTAACATCCCCCTTGCAGCCCTGTCTTGGGTGCCTGAGGTCTGGGAGCATGGACAGGGAGGTGGCACAAAGGGGAAAGAAGATTCCTGGCTCTGTGAAGTCTTCCTCCTTGCAGCCTCACCTAAAGGAAGAGCAGTCATTGTTTTAACAGGGTTGGTGTCATTCTCTGGTAGTATACCACTAAGGGCTGAGCATCCTGACATGATGACAGGGTTTAGTGGAGGTGTAGGGCATGGGTTGGACTTGATGATCTTAGAGGTCCCTTCCAACCTGGTGATTCTGTGATCCTCTGCCTACAGCAGGCAGTTTGTTTGTGGCTGCTTACAAAGAACTGAGATAATTCAGCTACCCTATGGGATACTCTAAATGCAAAGGGAGTTACTTGACAGCTTGTTTCAGCAGACAATATCACTGTTATTGCCAAATGTTTTCCTTCTGGCTTGCCTTAGAGTGGGCAGATGGGGGAACACCTGCAGCGGATTAGAAACCAGTGTTTGTCTGCAGGTACCACTGCCAGACAGAAACCCTTTTGCATCTCTCAGAGTCCACACAATCTGCAAACTCTGAGCAAGCCCAGTTGGGAAAGAGATGAATTTTTCACACTTGTTTCTCCAACTTTAATAATAATACAAAAAAACCCCATGCAAGCTCGGGAAGGCAACATTCCAGTAACATTTTGCTTTTACTGACCGAAATTTCCCGTAAGATGGGCCTCTGGCTATAGAATGGAAAATGTGTCCTCACTCGCTTCCCCCTCAGTACTGGGCGGATGTATAGAGTCTGGTTGCTTTGTGATTCCTGCCAGGGCTGCTGCAGTAGCTCTGTGCTAGTGAGTCCCGAGTGCCATGAAGTCAGAGCCACGAGGCTCCCCGTCACTGTCGGCGATGGGGTTGGTGGTTTGTTCCAGGCGATATTCCTAAGCCCTGTGTCACTTCATTACGCAGCAAATTGGGAGCAGACACTGGCAACAGAGACAGAAGGAAACAAAAGGAAAGAAAAAGAGGAGTCATAACACTATCAGAGAAATATGTGTGAAGTCCCTAAGTGCTTCTGCACTGTGGCCAGCTGCCAAGTTGAAACCTAAGATGCTTGATGTGTTGAATTCTGAGTTTCCCACCACAATGGCTTTTATATACATATATACTTTATTTTTATTTAGCAACTGGTAGTGAGATACAAACTTTATTGTGTAGCAGTTACCATGTTGAGGTTGTGGAAAACTACAGTAGGAGGACATGGGCTGCATTTGGCTATAATTGACTGGAATTCATGACACAGAGTATCTTTTCTTGGCTTTACAAAATGGAATCACTTCCTAACTGTAATGAGAAGTCTTGGACATGAGTGTTTTGGGACACTAAAGCACTGGCTGTTACATGAGTACTGCTGATCCTCATTGCATAATGGTGGCTGTAAAAAGCTTTTAAAGAAGGAATAAAATATTTGGAATTTGATATGTATAGAGGTTCTGAGTCCTCTCACTGTTCTCCAGGCATCAGTTTCAGAATCCAGCCTTGTGGGAGGCACTGCCTTTGCCAGAATAAATGCAGTTTAAAACAACAACAGTAAGAAAAACCCTCTCATAATGCAAGCGTTTGCCCTAAAAATTGCTTTAGTTGAGAGAAACCTAACTGCACTCTAACTAAATCAGGGCTGTTCTGGAGATGACTGATTAAAGCAGAGATCTACAGCAGGAAAGAGGCTTTTGTGTCTTGGCTGTTTTGAGGAAAGGTACTAAATTATTGATACTGATGGTGCAACCCCCCTGAAAAGTCTGGGTTTTGTGAATTGTGTATTCGGTTCGCTTCAATTTTGTAAATGAACTTTTGAAGGAGTATTTGCACGATGCTGTCATACAATACTCCAAAAATATGGAGATAAAAGAACTTTATTCAGAACAAAACCAGTATACTTGATTTCTATTGTTGTGTTGCCATATAAATAGCTTGCAAACAACCTTATTTCAATGTGGGATGATTTGTATTATTCTGCTGTGGAAGGTTTGCTTGATTTGCTAGCTCAGAAAGGTAGATAATCTTAAATCTGAGCTAGGAAAGATGGTTACAAGCAAGAGAGCAAGTTTAAACTGAGTTGTTGATGTTAAGAGACCCCTGAACTCCTGAGGAAATAACAGGATGCTCCTGTGCTTTAAAGAATGCAGGAAAGGCACTTGGTGTAAGAAGCAGTCAGTTATGCATTCTCCTGTCTAACCTGAGCATGTATTTTGTTTCTGCTGTGTTACCTGATGGACTCAGTCTCAGGCTAGGGTGCACTACGCTGACCTGTTGAAGATGTGAAGAATAGGTAAATGAGAAAGGATTGGTGTGAGCTCAGTTACAGACTTGCATTCTTTTTGTTAAATTTATGACTTGGATGCTGCTGACAAATTCCCTCTGTCTTTTGGCTCCAACTGATTGCAGAGCTGGATTTCTAAAGACATAGAAGCAACGTAAGAGGTGAGCTAACCCATTTGAAGAAGCCTGGGATTCCAGCTGTGTTTAATAAAATCTGAGCTAGCTCTAGAGAATGTCAGTAAGCTAAATCCCATCTGCTTTGAGGTTTCCCTTTGGTCCCAGAAGAAGCCAAATGCAGGATATGAGGAGAGGTGTATAGGCTCCTACCGGAAATGCTGGGAAAAAGGCAAGGAAAAAAGGCCTCCTCCTGCTCCTTTGGTCTGCTTTTATGATGTGAACTCACTAGTGACACAGTGCAGAGTGTTGAGCAATCCACAAAGAGAGAGCAAGAAGAGCCTGTGTTCTCCTCACTGCCATCTAAATGGGATCATAGAATAGTTAGGGTTGGAAAGGACCTTAGACCACCTAATGCCAACTCCCTGACATAGGCAGGAGCACCTCACACTAGGGCAGGTTGCTCCAAGCCCCGTCCAACCTGGCCTTGAACACTGGACAATGCTTCTGTCTCTTGTGCTTGGCCACAAACTGGAGATGAACAGCTACATCAGGCCGGACAACTCTGAGGACTCTTGTGTGTGAAGTAGGGTTAACCACACAGATGGTCCCTGGCGGTCTTTACAACTTGGATATGATATCCCAGCTGATCGGGGGGCAATTCTGATTAAAAACAAGGGAAAGAAACATGCTGACAAGCACTTTTCACTAAAATCAGCAAGATGGGCTGGGGAGGGAAGAGGAAATTCTCACAAGTCTGCTTTTCCTTGACTGTATTTCCTGTTCTGCTACCAAGAACTGAGGGAATAATTACATACATGTAGCCGTAAAAACCACTTTATGAGTACTTAAGAAAGCCAGAATTCTATTTCAGGTATGTGCATTTATCGTGCTACCAGCTTCCCTCACCTCTGCTCCTGGGATACTGTTCTTGAACCTGGGGTTCAACATCCAAAATTCGTTCTTCCTTGAAAATGAACAGATTATTCCAACTCTCACACTCCAGCACTTGGCTGGTCTGTCTGGCTTCTGTCTGTACTGTTCCACTGAACCTTTCACCTCTTCAGCTGATTGCAGAGGCTGGGAATCACAAAGCAAATGATGGGTTCTCCATCAGCCACATTCCTCACTTTCTTTAATGACTTTATCTGCTGCTCTTCCCCAAAAGCTGGATGGAGACATTAAATATCCCTCTTTGCTAAGCTGTGACCATGATTTATTAGTTCTAAATGATTTTAGGGTATGCTTTGAAGACTATAGAGACAAAAGTGTGTAGAACCAACACAAACAGGTAGCTTTCAGTTGGTTTGGCATGCTTCCTGTCCTCTCTCAACCACAGCTTGAGATTTCTAGTACTTGGACAGACAGTTTTTCACTGAAGTTTGGGGGATCTTTTGGTTTTGACTCAACAGTCACACAGGTCTCTTCCCTCCTAACGGGGTGCTTTGGATAGAAACGGTTTCCCCCCCTTCAACATCAATGGAATGTCTTCATAAAAATCAGACAAACTGTGCAAGATAGACACAGTCCATCTGTTTATCCCCAAGTGGGTTTTTTATGGATGCTCTTGATAGAACATTGATTGCAATACTTACCATAAACACTAGTCTGTCTATACGCTTGCTTACCTTCACTCAGAGGAATGCCAGTGATGATATGTGTGATATGTGGCTAAACAGCACCTTTTATTTCATGTCCAGAGGGTTCATCATGGAAGGTCCTTCTGCTACATTTTCCTACAGTGCCTTTCTGTGTCACAGTTTTACTTCAGCATGAAGAAAGCCATTGTGACCAGACATGGTTACCTGGATAGCCAGTGAGTCTTATCTCTCCAATTAGCAAATACTAATCACTGCACAGTGATTATCAAACCCACCACCTTCAATTCCATGGATCCAAATCCATGTAAAGTTTCTCTTTTGTTTTGCGGGGGTGTATGTGTGTGTTTGCATGTGTACATTTGCTATGGGTTACCTGTTAAACAACTAAGCAGTCTGGGTACAGCTTTTAGAATGACTACGTTGCCTGAAGCATGAGTGACTAAACTGAGCTGTAATCTTCTTTCTTTGATTGTTTTCTCTCCTTAGAAATGAACTTTCCACAGCTTTCCTCAGAATAGAGACGTATTACAGCAGACCCAGGGTGTTGTGTACTGTGTATTGATAGCTAAAAAATACCATATTTGTCATGTAGGCTTCTGGCTGGGTATTAGAAAGGCTTGACCCTTGTGTTTGCTTTCTCATTCTGCTACTGCCATGTTTAATTTTGGTGTAGTTCCCTCTCAAAACAAGTGCTATACTGTTTGCCAAGCTTGTTTTATAAACTGAATTGGGTTTGGTATAGCTTATTGTGCCCTGGGGAAAGATTGTACTAGTTGCAAGGTCCCATCTTATTCTTTTTCTGTGTAAGTGCTTTGACATTTTTAAATGAAATGTGCAGTTGATTTGATTGCTTGAACTCATGCAACCGTTTCTCTGGCTTTTAGTTGCAGCACGGCATGGCTCACACTGAGGAGTCATTTAAGGAAGTAGTTAGCTTCCACAAGATCTTCTGGTGACATCTTCATTCTCCTTTTTCTTAAGAAAGCAGATTTCATGTTTAGTAACAGCAGAGGTGTTGATGTGGCAGTTGTACATTCCTGTACAGGGGTAGCCTCATGCCTATGTGAGGTGAACAGTCCATTTCTGGTGGCCAGTTGGCACCTCATTTAATGACTGGTCATGTTTTCTGGGAGCAACATCTCATCTGGGGAGGTGCTTCTTCCAGGCACTTGTTACCTACATGGCCTTTCAGGGCCATTGCTTAGTCCAGGAGGGCATTGAAGATTATGAACTGTCCACAGCTTCTTTGGGGGGTGCAGGAGGTGTTACAGTGGCATAAATGGTGATGTTTGGGTAGCAACTGCCATCAAATTCCTACCTAAAATTAAGTCACATTCTTATTAAACAAACCATACTTGATAGACCAAGATAGAGACCAAGGGAACATTGCTATCACTCTGCAGATTCTTCAGCTACCACATTCATTAGATGCCCCCATTTCTCTCTAAGGGAGTGAGGTAGAGCAGTCTTGTGGATAATGTAGGTTGCCTTCCCCCCTTGTGATGACATTTGGGTGTAATTGTATCATGTTTTCCAGCAGAAGGTTCCCTAGGTGTGCTCACCTCTGTTTGTGCTGTGTAACTACCCACCTTTCAGTCTTTACTAGCATTAGGAACCCTCATCAGTGTAGGGCAGATACTGACAATGGCTGTTGTTGTATTTGAACATGTTTCCTATAGAATGGATGAATACTAAGGACTTTTGCTTTGCTGTTTTTAGGTCAGCATGCTGTTTATATGTCAGCATATACTGACAACGGCTATTGTTGTGTTTGAACATGTTTCCTATGGAATGGATGAATACTAAGGACTTTTGCTTTGCTGTTTTTATTACTTAAGCTGCAGTAGGGAAACTGTTCCTGCAAGACATTTAAGGATATGTTTAACATGATTAGCTGTAATTTTGACATTAATAATCTTAAAAACATGATTACAGTAAATTGCATGGAAGTATTTAGGGATGGATAGAAGCATGTGCTTAAGTATTTTCATGCATGGAAGCAGTCAGAGGATACAAATTTTGTAGTACAGAATAAAACCTTTACAACAGTTACTTTCCCTGTGTCACCTATGGATTAACAACTTATGATTCATGGTAACATGCTGATAAATGCTTTATGCTGTTCCACATAGGGACCTTGACTTTCTCAGTCCTCAGCAATTTTGTATAGTTTTCCTTGTCACTCTTCCTACATAGTGAAAGCTATATTTTGTCACATAAACTTTTAATGAAGTCTACTGTATATAATAAAAGATGAAGGTGTTTATGAACATTGCAAGTCACTCTGTGCCGCAGACATTCACATCAGCAGTTTGAATGGAATATGCTCATGTCCTACATAGTTATTATTGCCTATTTACTATTTTTTTCAGTGAAGTTTTGATTTTTCTGGAGTGGATTTTGAATCTAGATTTTCTTTATGTGTGGTATCACTAACAAATTCTTGTCTAGTGTATATTATCAGTGTGTTGAAGTCTATCTTGTAAAGGACATTTATTTCATAGATCAGTAAGAGACATGATCAAGTTCATCTCTTCAGAGCAAGGCAGACCTTGCATTAGCACCCAGTTCATCTGGCTCCATTCTCTGGTATCCCTTAACAGGCACATTGCTTCTTTTCATCAATGTGATAAGGGACATTGAAATAACTTTATTAAACCAACATCTGCTTCATTACCTTTTGTTTGTGATTAAGCCTGTGGCCTCTCCAGGTCATACAAATGCTGCCAGGGTACACATAGCTCTTAAAAGAACACTTAAAGAAGGGCTAAATGATATCTGTCACAAGTGTCTTCCTGTGTACAGGCTGTACGCAAAGTCAATGGGTTTGCTCTCAAACAGCTGCTTCCTATTTCTTTATTTAGGGAATGAATGCAACCCTGGGGAAATGGTCTGATAATAATAATAAGTTCAAATAATGGAGGAAATTTCCTTTTTGGAGATCATCTCTTTAAAAATTCCAAAATTGACAAGTATGTTTTTGTAATTTAGTGGTTGGTGTGGTGCTTAATGAACATTTTTAATAGACATTGTGGGGCTTCGGCTTTACTTATCTTTACATGTGCAGTTGATTCCACTGAAATTCTCAGTGGTGTTGTTCTGTGCAGCAATTGCAGGCTTGTACCTTCTGGTTCAAGCATTGGTCTATTTAGGTCAGACTTCCCACGAGTTAAGAACAAGCCTCTGCATTCTCTGATAGCAAAACACTGGACACTCTTCCTGCCTTTTAACATGGGTTGCAATTATCAGAATCAATCCGGCCTCAAAGTCTTCAGCATGGTTGGACATGGTCATACCACTGCTCATAACATTTAGGAAAGGATAGTCAATATATGACTGTATAAATTAGATCTAAATAGAAACACTGGACAAGTAGTCGTAAGTCTAAGGTGCTTGAAAGTCCTTATTCTATTTGAGAGTTATCACATCAGGAAATGGAGGGTATTAGTGTAGAGGCAACATGAATTGCTGTAAATAACAGATATTTAAAGAAATAGTTTAGATCTTTAGATATTTTCTTGGGAAGCTGAAGGTATATTAGCATTGAGTGATTCTAAATAAATGCTCTTTTGGAAATCAAAGCCTGTTTGCAAATGTTTGTCAAGTAAGAAGCAGTGAATGCACTAGGACTGTAATTTGCTGCAAATTAATGGGAAATCAACTGAGAAGCAGCAGATAAAATCATAGCCCAAGAGCCAAAGTTTTAGTAAGGTTGCCAGAATACTCAAAGTGAACTAAACTTAACTGGCCTGTATCTGGCTACAGATGTAAAGGAGATGGAGGCAATGCAGATATAAAGACAAAAGTACTTAACTTGATTCTGTGCCAGTGAAATCTGTTGAATACAGTCTCAAAAGACAGTAGATGGAAGTGTCATGGTTAAGCCCAGCAGGTAACTCAGAACCATGCAGATGCTCATTCACTTTCCTTCTTCCTCCTTCCTACTCCTGGAGGGATGGGGAGGCGAATGGAGAGAATGTAGCTCCCACGGGTTGAGATAAGAGCAGTCCAGTAACTGATGTATAATACAAAACCAGTACTGCTGCCACCAATAATAATAATAATAATAAGGGAAATAACAACGTAAGAGAATACAACTGCTCCCCACCTGACAACCAATATCCAGCTTGACCCGAGCAGTGATCTGGGTGTTCAGGATAACTCCCCCCAGGTTCTATCCCAGGCATGACGTGCTGCAGTATGGAGTGCCTCTTTGGCTAGGTTGGGTCAGGTGTCCTGTCTCTGCTCCCTCCCAGCTTCCCATGCTCCTCCTCAGTGGCAGAGCATGAGACTGAAAAGTCTTTGAGGTGAGTAAGCATTACCTAGCAACAACTAAAAGCACCGGTATGCTACCAGTGTTGTTCTCAGGCTAAAGTCAAAAACACAGCACTGCACCAGCTACTAAGAAGGAGAAAAATGACAGCTACAGCTGAACCCAGAACAGTAGGGAAAGGATCAAATGATGTAGTGAAGAAGGATCAAATGTCTCTGGAAATTACTTGAGCCAAAAGCATCAGTTGTAAGAATGGAGCATAGAAAGGATTTTAAAAGTCATGTCTCTCTAAGGATCAACGCTGTGATATTATAGTCACTGTTTAAATCTTGATTTTTTTTGTCTTCCTCTCAACATTAAGTAAGAGAAGCTGTCCTCATCAGAATGCATTTCACTGGGTCTAAATTGGTGCTGGTTCTCAAGCTGCTTGGCTTGCTTGTCTCCACTTTGTGCTGCTTTTGAGCATTGTCCTACTCAGAATTAGTTTCCTATGAGAAATTCTTTTCCTTCCAGCCACAGGCACTGAATACTTCTGGCTCCTAAAACCATCCAAATCAAGTATCTGTTTCTCTGCCCTAAGGCAGCATCATCTGGCTGGCCATTTATGTCTCATATGTTATATTCCACTGGCTCACTGCATTCCCAGCTGCATGTTATTGAAATCACCTGCATTCTGTGTGTACCAAGGACTTCTCAGGGTACACTACCAGCGGTGTGAATTTCCTCTGTGGTTCACGTCTTCACATTCGGGGCAGCTTCTACCCTCTCAAATATGCTGGTACGAAGCAGGTTATACCTAGGACTGGGTGAACCAACACAGGTAAGAAAAGGGAACTAAGTCTGATTGTACAATTTTGTCCCAAGATAATAATGAGCATAACTTTTCCTATTCACTACTATTTTCCAAAGTAGGTCTCTTTCATACTTTCATGAATAGCAAGATGCTCCTAGATTTGTCCATCTGTTATGATCTTCCATACATGTTTGAATTTTATCTCTGGTATTATCCTAAAAGTGCGTAAATCCACAGCACTAAACTCAAGAGCATGAAGTTTGGTGTTCATTTAATTCCTCCCTGTTCCTTTCATATAAAAAAATCAATTGCTACCTACATTTAGCTAATGAAAGATGATTCCACAGGGCACAGAATCCAGCCCGTTAGAGATCGCAACCTAAAGCTATCTTTCTGATTAAAATACATTTTCCTTGTTCTTTCATGTTATCATTTGCTTCTGACTCAGTGTTCCGTTCAGTTGCAACAGAGTGTAATTAAAGATGGGTGAGCCCAAAAAGATAAAACAAGAACAGGCCTGAACTCTTACCTGAAGCTCGCTTCATATGGAGCTAAGTTTTACAGTCAGGTAAGTGGGTGGAGAATTATTGGAGAAAAAAATTAGTTTAAATTCTGATTGAACAACTGTTGGCAGAAAAGCTCCAAAACTAAATCCTGCAAGTGGCTTTCCACGATTCACACATGGTCTTGTTTTAGACTTGTAGGCATGGACAATGAAATAAAGTGTTTTGCAAACGTATGCAGAAGGGCTGCTGAAGTAAAAGACAGTGCATGGAGAAGAGCTTTTTCTGAGGCAGATTTTGTTGCAAAACTTGTGTTATACCTCACATTAAATTTATGGCTTTGAGTTTACCAGGACTATATATTCGGGTCAGAGCTCACCCAGGCTGGTGCCAGAACCATCTAGAGAGTATTCTGAGAATTATACATAAAAATGGGAGACTTACAAGTGGCTGTCTACAGTAACCTCATTGCCTTTGAGACTGGTGGAGGTGCAGGTAATGATGGGACAAGGGGAATGAATTTAAGCTGAAAAAAGGGAGCTCTGAGGCAGAAGCTGTTCCCTGGGAGGGTGCTGGGGCGCTGGCCCAGGTGATGGCCCAGAGAAGCTGTGGCTGCCCCATCCCTGGCAGTGCTCAAGGCCAGGTTGGACACAGGGGCTTGGAGCAAGCTGCTCCAGTGGAAGGGGTCCCTGCCCATGGCAGGGGTTGGAGATGGAGGAGCTTTAAGGTTCCTTCCAACACAAACCGTGTTTTCTATGTACAGAACAAGATTTATTTTAAAAACTCATGGATCATAGAGGATCCGATGCCTTTACCAGGGATTAGTCAACATTTCTGACCCTCTCTCCAATAGGCACATTTCTTGTCCTAGGACATGCCTGTTACGAAACACAGCATCTAAAAAATAAACCCAGTGATTGGAAATGGGTGGTGAGCAATGGTTGGTGCAGGTACATTGCTGGTCTTAGTGAAACTCCTGCTCCCAGTGCTTTTTGAACCCTTCTGTAATCATTTGGATGAGGGGATCTGTTTGGAAAAATAATTTGTGAGAACTTCAAAGAGTTTTTTGTGTTGTTTTTCCTTGTCCTGTAAGCAGCAGCTCGTTGAAAATAACTGAAATGTGTGTCACGTGCTGTGGAAGGGAGCTCACCGTGAGCTCAGTGATATCACTAGACATTAAAGAGTACACGTTATATATGAAAGCCACAGCAAAGGAAGCTGAAGTAGCTCAGTGAGCAGAACAGCTTTACTCTTTATTGTCTCAGGAATAATGATTCTCAAATGGTGATTCAGAATTTCAGGATCAGGAATTCTCCCATCCTCGCCCAACTGTGTTCCTGGCAGTGCTGTGCCTGTGAAGCAGCAAAAAGTGATGTGTGAGTCCTGGAGCCTGGGAAAGGCCAGCTGGGTGCAGAGGCATTCGGTAAGAAACATCAGCAGCGAAGCCTGAACAGTTTTTGTCTTTATGAGCATCCTTGCTTCTGAGAGAGATCCCTTTTCTTTCTTACTGGGCTGTCCTGCAGCCCCTTGGAATAGGTGAGGAGCGTTTTGTGTTCACTGTCTTTAGAAGTGTTTGGGTAACTCTTGCTTTCTAAACCTTCAAACAGAAGAGTGATGTTATCCCTTATCCTAGAAGGCAGACCTGAAAGTTAAAGATTAATTTTCCTCTCTCGCCCTGTGCCACCAACACTGCCAGCAAAAAAAAACCCCAAATTAAACCCAAACCAATAGTGGGCTGAGGTGCAGGCAAGAGAGAGGCAGGCTTTTAGTACCAGATAGGAGGGAAATGAGCGTTAATGAGTATCCTTTAACTGTGGTCTTTACTTTTTGCCACAAGCCTGAGGTTCAAAGGTAGTCAGAGATAACAAACACCCTGAAAAGGTCCCACATGAGCACTCTGGGTGTCACAGATAGCTCTGGCCTGGGAAGCAGGGAGAATGGGATGAAGGAGAGACCATAAGGCTCACAAAAGTGGTTGGATTATCTTGGCACCCATGCAGCCATGTAATCTCTTTTTATCAGATCTGAGAAGAAAAGGAATCCCTCCTGTGTCATTTGCTTTGAGCTTTTATCTCCTCTGCTCTTTACAAAGAATCAGGCCAGGGCTCTGCTCATTAGACTTTCCTCTTGATTTCTCCACTGTTCTGCCTATGGCTTTTGAGAGAGTAGGAGTACCAAAAGGAGATGAATAGGAGATCACCGGCTTGAAAATATGGGGATTTGCCAGCTCCTTACCTTGTGTACATCTGAATCCTTCAGCTGATCCAGTGGAATGGGGTCAATTTGCACCAACTCCATTCCAGCCCAATTATGTTTTGTAGGAGTTGAAATCTTGCGGGTGATTCCTCTGATTTTCATCGAAGTTTGCTACTCTTTCGCAATGTTAAAATAAAGGGGCTGAGGGGATTAAAACTCCTGATAATGGACTTGCTGATGCTGTAAGGAAAATATTCTGCTTTCTGAGTCATTTGCCCTGAGCTGACTTTCTTCTTGAATAGTTCAGGGGTTTCCTTCTTTAGCCATAAATTGCATGCAAATTCTTAGTGTGTGTGTGCCTGGGGATGACAGTGTGCGTATGTGAGTGTGCCTGTGTGCCTTTCAGAAGCGAAGCCAAAGAGAGGGGCTGTTCCTTTAAAGCAAAACTAGGGGGAAAAAAAAAATGCCTTCAGGCGTCCTATTACAGTGGAATGAGCCAGGGATCGGGGTTTGCAGCTCAGCTATATAAACCCAGCAGAATCTGGCTGATCAGACCAGTTTGCTTCACTGTCAAACGTTTCTGCCTCTCACACACTCACCTGCAAAATCAGAGCTCGCAACTTCGCTGAGTTTTTGACAGGACGGCAGCGAAGTGAGAAGCCAGCAGCTGACTTTAACATCCTATTTATTTCATGGAGACTGCTCACAGCGGGATCTGAGCTCTGTCAGTCTGTAAGGTAAGTCCCTCCTGTGTTAAGCCCTCTTCTCCTACACGAATTTGCAACGCCAGAGTGCTCTGTAATGACACTTATAGACGCTGTCAGTCTGGATTGGCAGGGGTCTTATTAGGGGCTAGTTTTGAGTGGAGCATGGCTGTTTTTATTGTCTGGTGCAATAAGAAATGTCTCAGTGATATCAGTCTGATCCAATGAATGAATGAAGGATGAGTTAGTTGGATGCTGAACACCTACAGAAACAGAGACAGAAACCTAATTGGCAGGAAAGGTAGAAAATCAGATTTGGGGTTTCCTCTTGGCTACTGAAGTAATGTAAACGTTTCCCTCATCCTTACCTCATGTGCCAGATTAAGTTCACTTGCAGTCCTTACATCTCCCAGGTAAACTCCTCTTCCTCTGCTACTGTGTGCGACCCAAGAAGTCAGGCCCCTTCCCTTTACAGTTTGCTGTTTGCACACTTATTTGTGCTGGAGCCTTTGTCACCTTCCTCCCTGCCCCCCACTGGGCTCCAGTTTCTTTTAGAAGTATAGTAACACCAGTCTGGAGTGGGGAGCAGAAGACAAAGGAAGATTCAACTGGTATCTAATTACCACTGCTTAAATGGGAGGGATCTGGGAGCCGGGTGGGTGAAGTTCTCCATCCTCTTGGAAAAACGGAGACCCTTTATGATGTGCCTTAACTACTTGCTGCCTTGTGCACGGAGATTTTCTGCATGACTGTGTCTGCACTTACCAGTTAGGCTCGAATTGGCTTAAAATAAAGAAGTGGATGGGGAGAAGGTGATTGCCTTCAGCTTCGTTTAGGAGTTAAGCCCACTTACTCAAAACTTGATGTTACATCACCTCTGCAGAGTTGTCCCTGCCTGATTTGCTCTCTGGCTCCCAGAAGACAGAGGTCTGGGCAGTTATTCTAAACTTTGGAAAAGTATGTGGCATCCTATGCAAGAGAAGGTTGTGTTCAGATTGAAATGATGGGACATATCCTCCTGCACAGCGGAGACCTCATAAAATTAAGAAGCATTATAAAGATATTTATTAGATTTTCCTTCATGCAAAGCATAGGAACCAGTGAGGGACATAAAACTATGGACTGGGTAAAGCCTTATTGTCACGATGCTGTCTTTGTTTTTGTCTCACAGTTTATTTTTCCTTTTAAAATCATATTAAGTAACGTGAATTCATTTTACACTCCTCCTGGTTACCATTATATGTGTTGGTGTTCTTTATTATGCTGGGGTTGTGCATTTGCCTTTCAAAGCTGTGAAATCTTAAAGGTGCTCTAGTCTGAAAATGAGTTTTCTTAATGGTTCAGGGACAGTGGAGGCTTGTGACAGCCCTTTGAATCCCAGGAAGACTGGCAGAAAAGTGTTATGATGCCATTTGGTTTCTTTTTTTTACTGCTATTGGGAACTTGGGAGCAAATGCTTGGGTAAAGGAAATTGTTCAGCCAAAATTGAATCCGTCTCTCTGCAGTTCACCTTCTCTGGCAGTGGATTTTGAAGGTGTTTGGAAGAGTTCTCAGGGTATTCCCTTACAGCTACTGCACCTCTGCACCTTTACTCAGGAAAGGATGCACATCTAGGCTGAGCAGGACCATTGGCAGCTGGAAAGGGGCAGAATAAGGGGGCTGCTGTACAGGGAATGCTGTATGGGGACTGCTTGCCCCCACCCTCACTGACGCTCTCACAGTCACTATCCTCAGCAAATTGCTACTTGTTTCCCATACTTTTTGCTCATTAATTTTAACCTCTGGCTCCTTTCAGCCCAGGGAAAATTCTTTGCAAGTTCCAGTCCTTAATCCTATGCCTACAATTACTTTATCAGTGTTTCCAAAGCTGTAAAAGAGCCAAAGGATCTGCTGAAAAGCATACAGCCTGCAGATGAGAATGTCATGTCTCATTTGGAGGGGAAGCTGATTTTCTGCTAAGGAAATCTCATCCAGGTACATTGGTGGTGATAGGTATGTGAAAAGAGAAGCAGCCAGGTCCAATCCTCCTTTTGAAATAATGATGCTTAATGATGCTTAGAATTTACTAGGAATATCCCTAAACTCAGATTAAAAGTCCACAAAATTATGAATAACTGTGTTAGCTGGAGACTTTTGTTAATGCAAATTATGTGTGTATATATATATACACACATATATTTAATCCCAGCTCTTTAAGACTAGATTATTTTTCCTCAGTGTTCACTTAAACTTAACTATTCCATTGCTAGAACAGCATTTCTGAAGGTTCTTGAAATTCAGGTCAGGTGGCTTATTTTTCATATTAATACGTATTAGAAAATATCTAAAAAAACCCAAACCTACTCAGGTGTGAAGATGTTCTGACACATTCTACTGTAAAGGGACTGTCAAAATCTGTTCTTGACTATTGTTTCACTTTCTGATAAGAAAATGAGACTAATGGCTGAGTCTGTGCTTCTTGGGACTTTTCTATCTTTTTTAAGATTGAAGTAGAACTGAGAAGTGTGCATTTGAAACACTTGAGAAGTGACATTGCTCTGGAGCCTGGGTTTTAACCTTTTCCTCCTTTCTGATGACACCATTTGAAATACGGGACTTGCTTGTGCAGTTCTCTGCCCCTTTCCTGGTACAACACAGCAGTACATCTCTTCGCCCAGCTTTGTAGGTTGTGTTCAGAGGTTTGGGTGCTGCTAACTGGCAGTGAAGTGTAGTAGTGTTTATAATGCTTGTCTGCTCTAAATTATGGCCCATATTATGAGATCTGTAAAGAAGAAACAGTGTTTATTCAGTTGGCTGCTTCTATTATTGAACCCTGATAACTTCTAGCTTGAATTTGGAATCGAGATTGAATTTAGCATTTAGAAGTAAGTGTAAATGCAGAGGGTGGTGTTTCCTTCATCAGCAGTGACACACACATCTGTCCTACCCTATCTACTGAAACATGAGAAATGAGAGTGGTTAAAAATTACCCTTATTTGAAGCTTATGGCTTGATATACTTGTCCTTGGACACATGCCATCGCAGTCTGCTAAGCTGAAGGTCCATTGACAGTTTTAGGGTCCACTTTCTCATAAAGCTCTAGCCTTAGGAATGGATGATTTACATCACTGGAACATTAGAAATCTCAGCTTTCCAATAATAACAAGGTATTTGTTTTGAATTGTGGCAGTTTGAGATATTGGGCTTTAAAACTGTGCTCTGGTTTACCAATGAGCGCTTTCTCAGACTTAATTTCTAGCGTGAACTTAGCACATCCTTCTCAAAGACTGCTCTCTGTTATCAGCCCTCATGATTATAAACTATAGAAGCCTGAAACTACTGTAGAAGGTAATAGCTACCTTTAGTAGTTTTAAGGAAATTGCTGATGTAATGTTGTGGCGGAATCTTTGTTATTGAAGAAGGGAACTATGGAAGGTAGCAGTCACAGTGAATTAAGTTTAGCAGATAGTGTCATCTCCCAGGCTCAGAGATATGCAAAACTAGTGCAAACAGTTGTAGGGCTGGTAAGCTCTGGACAGGAATCATTATAACTTGAAGTCAAGAACTGAGAAATAAGGGATGTTATTAAGGAACTTATGATGAATTTACATAAGATGTAGTTTAATTCATTAAACTGTTTGATATCAAAGTGGACTTGCTGGCCATGGCTTCTGTTGGATTTCTGTAGGAGTTTATTAGAAGCTGCTGATGTTGTTACTATTGCAACAGTATTTTAGGCCCTCATTGTATTAGAAACAGTGAACAGACATAATAAGCGATGCTCTCTGCCACAAACAACTTACAATTGCTATTATTAGCTGTTCAAAACAGTTCTTTGTGGAGTGAAAAGAGGAAAGGAGGAGGAAGGCAGCTCTTTCAGGAACAGGACTACTGGAGAGAAGGACAATGAGCAGCCCCGAGAGACAATTTTGAGCCATCTCCATTTTCACTGAGCTGGGGGGGTTTATACAAGTGTGAAACTTTCCCTAACTCGGCACTTACTGTCCACTCATGCGTCTGACCCTTTGTCCAAGCTGAGCTGAAGTTAAATGCCTTCCACATGTGGGAAAAGTTAAAACCTGGGCATTCTTCCAGGTAGTGAAATCTTTCTCTGTATGATGTAACTTACTGTGTGGAATGGGCAGGGTGGGGAGGAGGAGTCAGCCTAGTAAGAGAACTGCCTAACAAGAGATGCTTCTTGATCCAGCAGAAAGTGTTTGGACATTGAAAGAAGGAATATAATACAGAGTCTTCTTCTTTTTCTGCCAAAAGGACAAAGTTTGAATAACTTAGTGTCTCCTTTTAACATTGACTGGAATGAAATACATGCCTTTATAACTAGGCATGGCCTTAATGTAATATTTTACTGGATTGCTATAAGCATCATTTATCTGTCTCCTGAATACGGCACATCCTGTTGCTGACAAAACATCAGCAGCAGAAAAAGAAACCCTATAGCTTCAGTGAGTATATCTGGATGCAAACTTTAAAAAATACTAGTTAATAGACATGATATCCCATAAAGTGCCCTTCACAACCAAAGGTCAGGTTTTGTTACTCAAGGGTCAATGAGAATAACTTTCCATTTCTGTTTTTGTTTGTCTTATGCATGAGTCAATCATCAAAGATAAATTCATCTTGAGTAGCTCTTGTTGCAAGAAATGTCTCCAAATTCACATCCTTAATTGTCTTGCCACTGTAGTTTCAATTAAACGAGAGGTGGGATGGTGCCAAGTTTTCAAAACCTCCAACTAGAGAGTGCCTGTATGCGAATAGCCTCTGGCATTTTGTATTCTTTGGGTAGCGGAGAACAACGTTGCCAAGTTTGCATTCAGTCATCCATCACATATTAGCCTACTGGAGGTCCATTCTTCCCTAGCAATAGGGGAGCTCTGCTTCCTACTTAGAAAGATTACTCACACAGAAAGCTCTTTCCCCATAAGCAGAACCACACAGGGAAGAGAAAGGAAGCTTTCTTCAGTTCAGAGAAGTGCTCGGTTTCCAAACTCTCCACAAAAATGATATTGTTCCATGCCTAGAAAACATATTCTTTTTAGTAATTGAGTTGAAAGTGCAGGATGGTGAAACAGAAATCTTTAATTCAGATTTTAAAAACAATTGCTTGAATCATAGGCACAACAAAGGGTTGTTGTAGTAGTCTGCCTCATCCCCATGCCAGGCTGTGGCATTGACTATATGTGTATAGATGTTGGCTGAAATTGGTGCCTGGGGAAATTCCACTATAATGATTTTGATTCAACTGCCTACTTGAGCCTGTGCCTTATCCTCAGATGCACCAGAACATGATAAGCTCAGAAATCTAAAATTACAACAGCTAATTTTCTTATGGGATTAGGATATTAACCATAATTTAATGTAAACTGTCTTGATTCTTCTTAATTTTATGCTCTTTTATACATTCAGTCAGCACAAAGCTAAAAAGGGACATAAAAATCTTCTTCAGAGTACACGTAAAAGTTAAATTGAGATCATTTCCCTGCTGGCCTATCAGAACAGGCTAAACAGTTATTTCCACCATTAAAGAACTCCTGCTAGAAAGGGATTAAAAAAGAAAGAGGTTTATTTCCAGGAAAGGAGTTTTCACTTTTCATTCCCAAGAAACCAAAAGAACTGGAAACAGATTTTGTCCATCAGTTTTGGGTTTGCCTCAAAGACAGGATGCAGAGCAAGCAGGTAAGTGCCAATTGCAAGCTCAATGCTCTTGTAACTGTGGTTTTCTGCCTCTTTGGTCTGATGAAAAGCTTTTAGTCAGACAGGAAAGTTTCACTTTCAGTATGTGTTGTACACTTCAGTACAAGTCCTTAGCGGTTATCCTCATTCGTGGCCTGGCATGATCTCATTTAGTCAGAAGTCAGTTTGTTAGGCTTTCAAAAGGAGCTCAGTGTCCACTTTGCACTGGCTCTTTGTTTTTACTGGTCCTTTTGGAAAGCCAGCTTCTTATGGATATGCTGAATCCTCCTAAATAGTTTCTCTGTGCTGTGTGACAAAGGTCTATGCCAAGAAAGATACAAAGGTAGCTTATGATCTGTAGGCAATCCATTCCTCTTAGTGAGACACAGCGTAATGCATATTTTTCCTTTACTTGTGGCTTACACTTCCCTTCTGCATTGCTTGTACTACAGTAATTCACATCTGACTCCAAATGAATGCTGCTCGCTGTAGCCTACAAGTCAAAAGAGAACAGGATGCATATTAAAGGAAAGGTCTCAGATAATTATTCTTCCTGAATTATTTTGGCAATGTAAACAGCTTCCAGGAAAAAATACTGGCTTTTCCCATGGTGAGCACTCCTTATAAATGTCCTATCTATTTTTCCAGTTTGGTGGCCAAGTGCAATGTTTATAGGAGGATATACCATCTACAAGCCAGGGGATTTATATTTCCACTGCCAAGTGTTAATTATGATGTAGACTTACACACTTTATGAGTTAGCAAGTCAGTCACAGGGATTCAGCACTACCAGTGCTGTAGTTCCATGTTTGATGGAAAGAGTACAGGACCTAGAGAGAGCACTATTCTCAAATGCATTAACATGATTTGTACTTTGTCATTCTCAGGTGGTTATTTCATACACTGTTTATCTGCCTTAGCAGTACTACACAGGATTACTGTTAGAAGTAAGGGCATACAGTTTACTACCAGCCAGCTGTGTGTTTCCTTTTCCATGCTTTCTCCAACACTGGTCTGTAGGTTCTTGCATCTCAAGGTGCTCAGAGCCACTGCCCCAACTGTGCCAGCGGAAGCCCCATGCTTCTGGTATTGTGATGCCATGTCAGCACTGAGAAAGGTGACTTTAGACACAGAGTTCATTTGCTTTGGTTTGGATCCCTCTAGATTTGTAGGGGATTACATTTTACATTACAAATCATCCCTCTGGCACTATTCAAATGGATGAAGTCTCCTCTGTAAGAACAGGGAATCGATCCTGAATTAATACAGGGCTTTCCAGGTTGTGGCCTAACTCTCTCTTGTACTGTTTATGTTGCTCAGAACATGTGCAGAAATCCTTAAATCATGCTTGTTTCTGTGTGTATACGTAAACTTCACACTTGATGTAAGAAAAGTGCAATATCTATCAACAGAAATACACCATATAAATCCTATAATCCTATGAATTTGTCCTATGACACTCACTAAAGGGGGTCTTAGTTGAAATAAAAATTGAGTCTATGTAGTCTAAGTTCAGTGGGTTTACGTGGGCAAAGAGATTCTTCTGCTAGCATGAGCAGTTATTTCACTCTGATACAGGGTGTTGAACATGCATATAGTAGAGCTGCTTGATGTTGTCTCAATTACATAGCAGAGAAATTCCTTTTTGCAGAGGATGCCTTGTCCAGCTCCAATTTGGTTTGTGCTCATATAGGTCAGGAGTACTGCTCATGGAGTAACATGAGGATAAAACCAGACTGGTAGAGAGGAAATTAGAACCCACCGAGCACTTTTCATGCATGGAGCAGCACTTCATTGTCTGCATTATTCCCTGTCTGCTTCACTCCAGCTTGCATTTCTGAAAGGATGGTTTCTCCCATGCAGACTGCAAAGGCTGCCAGCCAAATTCTCATGTGACACAATTGCATTGATTTCACTGGAGATCTGTTGCGGGATAATTGAGCTCCACATCCCTTCTTGTATTCCACCGCTCAAATTGCTGCCAGCCAAGACTTTTGCTCAGACAGGTCTCAAGTCACTGTGGGTTAAGAGAAGGAGGTCAGAACGCTGTTGGTGGAGGTCTCTCAAGTCTCCCATTAGTGTAACAGTGCCCAATTTGTTGACATTTGAAACAGCAGTGCAGATTTTTGTCCGAGTTCAGTCACCATCACAACTAATCACTTGCTCAGGGCTGTGTATATGCCTGTATTTTCCATTCCATTACATAAGTGCTTCTGCTTTACATCAGAGCACTGAGAAATATTTTTTAGGAACACTCTTCTCTCTTTTTCCACATGCCTTGCACTCAATTTGTTTCATATTTTGTGAATCTAATATATCTTTTCCTTTGTCTTGCCAAACCTTGGTTGATTTCACTCCATCTTCACTCTTCATTAGGTATATTGTTCTACTATGAGTTTGCTACCCTGCCCTAGGTCGCCAAAGATACACGCTGATGCTACCACATCTGACAGAACCAGGCCAAGCACAGACCTAGCCTGGGGGCTATTACTGGAAGTCGAATTTCAAGGAACTCCTTCTGTGGTGTGGGGTGTTGGAAGAATGTGCACATTCCAGCACATTCCTAATGCTAGTACCAAGGACAGAGGAGCTCTGGAGGGGAGGAAAAGCCACCCAAATAAACTAATAGTTGTTTTAAAAACAGAGAATTGCCTGGTGAAGGGTTACCCCTGTGCTTCCCCAGCTTCTTTTAAGATGATGACCAAGGGCTGCTAATGACAGGAGGTAAGTAATACTTCTGGTTGTCAAGAACAGCACAGGCTTTTATGCCTGAGTTCTGAGATGTTTTTAGAGATGTCATTATGAGTGCTTGAATAGGTACATAGTTAACTGAAATTAAAATTACAGACCATATGTGAATAGTCACAGTGAGTTCTGAAAGCATCCTGCTGACCAACATAATCTGTAGCAATTCATGCTACTTAAACACTCTTATTCCAGACGAATATACATGTAAATTATTTGTGCTCTTAGTTGCAGCAAAGTCATTAAAACAGAAGAATTCCACATCACTTTTCTCTGTATATGACTTTCATTCAGCTAAAATCACTTTAAATATGGAAAAATGCAATGCTGGATGTGTGGAGAAGGGCTTTGGCTCACCTCTTCCTTCTGACCTTCAGGAGGAAATGTGAAAAACAGCTTCATGAGAGATGCTGTACAAAGCAACGTGGCCTCAGTGTGTTTAGCCTGTTCACTTGTACACTATGTATTTGTTTAACACGTCAGTGGTTCATGGTTCTTTAAATGCAAAGATTGTGTTTTCTACTGCATGGTTTTCACCAATATTTTTGTTAAACTTATTGATTTGGCATCTGCCTTTTTATAGCAGACCACCTATTCGCCTATCCATATTGTATTTGCTAAGAGTGTTGATGACTCTTTTCTGACATCTCATTATCTGTAGAACAGTTGGTGTTTGTGAATCAGCTGTGAATTTCAGAGACAAATGAGACTAAGCCTCTATTTCCAGAACTGGCTACTGCTTTGTTCTCAGAAACTCTTCTTCAACATGAAAGGAATGGGAAGTAAACTCAGAACTCCTGAACTTCTGCTCTTCCCATCTCAGCACAAACCCATCTAGAACTTTGTGAAATAGGCATTGGAAAACCTATAGGTGGTTTTGGAAGAAGCACTGTGGTGAACGGTCTGGAAATGAATCAGAGTTTGCTTTGTGGCTTGAATGTAAGTTGCTGTGATTCATGCAAAAAAGCACCCAAACCTCATAGTTTGAAACTGCATCAGCAAATCCCTCAGACTAATTCAAAGTGAAGTCTCCAGTGTCTACCCAGAAAATAATGAGCTCCTGACAAAGTGTAACTTGGCAAAGAAACTTTCCAAAGACAAGTTTAGAAAAGTGTAGCTCCTTTCCAGCTATAGAAGCTCTGTAGAACTTTTCCAGTCTTTGCTATGAGGAGGAAAAAGCCAAGAGACCAAGCGAATACTTTTGCTATTAGGAAAGGCTTCATTAAAAGGGACAGTATGTACATAGGAGGCAAGAATGATTTCTGATGAGGGATTATGTGCAAAAGTTGCTTTTGCTGTGGAAGGGGATTTTTATATTGGAGAAGGCCCTGATCTAGGTTTCAGTGTCTGTGGTAGCTCTGCTAGGGACCTGATTCAATTCTGCATTTAACAGTTCAAAGTTTTGCATGTGTCTTCAGAGACTAATGGGTAAAAGTCACTTCTGAGCTGTAAATGTGAACAGGGGTTTTGGTGGGAAACTGAGCAAAAGGGAAGTGTGAACCCTTTTGCTTTCCATGGAGTCCTTCTGAGACAACCCATTTCTATAGTCCTGCTTCTGGTTTTAGAACATGATGGTTGTTCTGAATCCATTGTCTTTGTTGCTGTTCACACCACTTGTGTCCCGCTGTTTCTAATCCAGTCTAGGCTGTACCTGCTAGTGGCTTTTTTCTTACAGGTCTGAAAGCTACCATAAGAACAGAGGTTGCTTTGCAGATGGGAGCTAAAAAAGCACTTAGCACATGTGTAGTCCTCTTTTTTTCTCTCAAGTTCGTAGCAAATTGCCCTACTCGGCTGGTTGCTGTGCACCCTGCCATTAGTGTGAATGCAGCTCAAGAGCACCCCACTGACCTGCTTGTTTCGTTTCTTTTTTCTGAGTTCACATTTCCAGAAATGGATGCTCAAGTGTCAGAACTCTTAAGAAAAAAACCAGCTTCAAGGACAGATTGAATTCCCTGTTCACTTGTACCTCATCTCAGTCACTGGGAGCTGGACCAGATAGGGCTGGTGCTAGATCTTCCATAGTTACCTCTTCTAATTCTGTTTCTCTTTTCTAGTTTATATGTTACACATTTGAATAATGTGCCCCATAAAATAGCTTGTTTCTTGTGGCTCCTATGAAACTCCATCTGTGGATTGAGCTGGACGTGGTATTCTTCTTTACATCCTGTCTGAAAGCATGAATCATTTCAATTGTGTAACAGCAGAAGGCTTTGCTACACAACGGTGGATACAGCTCATCATGGAGGAAGATTGTGTGCATGAATGATCCATCTGAGTTCATAAAATGTCTGGAGACTGTTACAAATGAAAGGGCATTCTGTAGATAGAAGACCATTAGCTGCACCCAGGAATTCTGTTTCAGTTGCACATTTTTCTCCAGTTTTCTGGTGTGTTTCTCTGTGGGTTTTGTTAACCTTATCATTTATTGCCATGGATTCATCCCCATATTCTGGTGATTGGCTTGGCTGTGCTTTGGTTTCAGAATAAGTCTTTAATTTTCTAGCGTTACCCTAACATTTCAAGCAGTCCTGTAGCTCTCTGCATATTTGCTGCACATCTCTGGTCAGGCTTTCTTCTGCAGTGCAAAAGGCATTTCCCTGTTGGTGACTCTTTCTCCCTTACATTGCAGGAGATACCGATTCAGTTCTTTGCTTTTTACTTATGTATTTTCTAGCATTTTTCTAGCACTCTTCAGGAAGATGTTTAATTATGGAGACGAGGTTTGACAATACTTTTCCTGTGAACTCCTTGGAATCCTGAATTCCCTGAGGCTCACATTCTCCCTGTGAGGTTTTACCAGTGGATAAACTGAGACACACCAAATGACTTACAAAATCATTTCAGTGCAGGATGTCTGACTTTCAGGCTTCAGTTCTAACCACGAGACCACACGTTTAATCCTGAAGTTGTAAGCACTTTCTAGAATCCCTGTTGAGAGTTTCTGCGGGAACTCCACAAATCCAGCCCTAACAACACAGCTCTATTTAGCTTCATTTCTCTCATTATGGTTCAGAAGACTCAGAGATGACAGACTCTTGGTTGGGAAGCTTTTGTTTCAATTACTGCTGAGACATAGTTGTTCTGCACCCGAGGAATCCATTTAACTGGAGACCTCTTCATTTCTCGCCTCCTATAAGGTATCTTATGGTCTATGCCTCACCATTCCATTGAACAGATGGACATATTCTCTGTCTGCCCTATATATCAAACTTCATTTTGACTTTCCCATCAGTCAGCAGCAGACTGACTCCCTACTATGTCCATCTGGCAGTTTGTATTCCCAGTCTTTATAAAAGAGTCTACTGTCTAGAAAGATCCATCCTTACAGTACCACAACCCAAGGCTCTGGCACAGCAGAAGTAAGCTGCATTGTTCCTTTGCCTGCCATCATCTTCACATGTCCTTGCAGGGCAAATCTGGAGGATATTGCTCCTTCTCTTATACTGTGTGAGTAGCAGGATCCAAATCAAACCAACATACAAGGCACTCCTGTAAATGTCACCTCATATATATTTTAAAAACCTGACTCAACTGAGCATTTATTTGGCTTTTTCAAATCAACATTCACAGGAGAAAGGGAATAAACATAATATGTAAGAAACCCTGTGCATTTTATGCAGCATTTTAATTTCCCGGGCTTTGCACCTCTTAAGAAGCAGCAGCATAACCCATGGGAGATATTACTTCAGCCAGCCTACTACCGCTTGCATCATTCCCTTGAACTCATCCAGCAGCATCCTCCTTACATGCTCTTATCCTTATTTTGCCTCACCCAAAACCTGTATTTTTGAAAAAGCAATGCAGAGACGTATTTTTAGCTGCTGTGAATCACTGGAGTGCCCCAGGTCACATTCACCAGCTGGTCTAACATGCTTTGTAGGAAAAGAGAATGTGAGTTGGCTAATGCACCAGAGCACTACAATCAGCAATACTCAGTATCTGTCTTCTCTGCTCCCCCTCCCGGTCCCTCCTCAGCTCTTCTCTCTCTCTTTTCCCAGTCTTTCAAGCTGTTTGTTTCCTTGCCAAGATGATTTCCAGCCAAACATGCTTGCAGGGTGCAGGGGGAGTGTTACTTATCTGTAGTTACGATACGTTTTTGTATTGTAAGCAGAACTTGCCTTGCATACAGAAGAATCAGTGTCCTCAAAGAAACTGGTAAGAAACAGGAAGGTAATTGGACAAGGAGTCAGACCTCAATAAACCCCTCTTTGCCTCTTGGCCTGCTGTTTTGAAGTGTTTTGCTACCTGAAAGTTTAGTTTGGTGTATAACAGTGGTTTAAAATGCATTGGCACGTCTTTCTCATGGACACATCTCTACACTCTTAAAGGTGTAAATCATCATAAGAATCATTCTCTTCCTCCTCTTGTCCTGGGATGAAGGAGAGCATAAGCTCTGTTGTTTCACTTTCATAAATGGAAGTCCAGGCTGGTCTGTGTTTTATCAGGGAAAGGAGATTGAAGAAATGATTGTGTGGGGTGTGTTTTCAAAAAGGCCATTTTGCTCACAGCAAGCCCTAGCAGAGAACTCACTGGTTTCAAAGAGGTTTTCCTCAGAAGGTCTTTCGGGGCAGGATGGATTTTTTCTTGAGCAAACGAACTCCTGAAATGCTGCTGACCATATTTGAGTTTTCTTCCTGCTACGTTTTCAGACTTGTGCAAAGAATGGCATCTTTCAATGGCAAAATGTGTTGGGAAAAATCTTTCAACCAGTTGCTATCTGTTAATTCATCATCACCCAGTCACAGTTATTTCGTGCTCTTTTTATAGAGCCAGCCTTTATGTCTGTCTGGTTGCTTGGACATCCAGTGGAGAGGACAGAGAAACACTGAATGAAACAGTGTAGAATGAGAGGAACTGAGTTAATTGTTTTTTCTAATATAGGAGATCACTGACACCACCAAGTAACTAATGTGAAATAATGTAATTCTGATGAGTACAGGTATTGTACAACAGATATCTTAAAGTTTATAAACATCTCTGAGTCCTTACAGATAAATCAGTGCAAACCAACTCAGGCTTTGCTGCTCTTGGACTTCCCAATATAAGCTGACCTTGGGTGTGTGTCCTGCAGGGGAAATTAGTAATGATGTAGTTATAACTCACTGTTTCCTTACTGGTGTTCCTGCCACATCATAAGGGGTACTGCAAAGCACTACTAAAGTTGCTTGAGCTGCAGGGTGATAAATATCCTCAGCCTAAGGGCTAGGTCAAATAAAAACCGGGGGCACAGTTTACCTCCCCTGTAATGGCACAAAAGCCCAGTGTTTTGGTAGTGGATTTCACTCCTGCAGAAGGTAGGTGCTGTGTGGTGAGACGCAGAGGGTGGCTTCTAGATGGCTTTTGCCATTGGGACAATGCACTGTGATACCTCAAGGTGAAATTTGCCCCGTGGATGTGTATAACCAGTATCTGCCATGGTGCTGGGCTCTGTAGAAAATTTAGAAATAGATCAAGAAACTTTACCCTGTCATGTGAGAACAATGAATCCCATTCTTGTGCCCCTTTCCCATCTTATTCCAATCTCCTTTTCCTGTTGGATAAAATGAAAAGAAAAGAACCCCAACCCCAAACCCACCAATTTATTTATTCACTCCTCAGTTCTGCCCGAGACTGTTTTTTTAAAGCCCCTTCTTTTGTGAGTTTAATCAGATGCTTGATAACAGAAAAAGCGTTGCTAACTAACCCGAGGTACAAAAAGCCCCTTCAGAGGAACACATGACCTCACCCAGGATTACTCTATCACATGAATTCAGACTCCACCGCACACCCAAAATAAATGTTAAGCTCCATTTGCAGTGAAGTGCTTCATTCACCTCCATTCGCAGGGCATATGCTTTGCCAATGTCTTCTTCAGTTACTGGGATTAAACGTGTATGGAAATATAGCCCAAGAGGCAGATTTTCCTGGTCACAAATAGCCTGCTGTGCACTCAAAAGCTGTTGGCTGGACGGTGCCTTTGGGCCATTGCCCTCCTGGAACCAGCGAGCTCTGGCACAGGTTTGCAGTCGTGGAGCAAGTCTGGTTTTCACTCACAGCTCCTATTGTCTGTCTTGGTTTTGTTGGGTGCTGAGAGCCTTGGCAGCCAGGAGCTACCTCTGGGAATGCTTGTAGGCTCAGACACAGCACTCCCCAAACTAACCCTTTGCCAGAGGGTGGCACGCAGCCCTCTAATGCGTACGAAGTGACACTAATATATTGCCCCTGTGCTGTCAGGGCCTCTAGCACCTAATAATGGGCAACATCAACATCCTTAAGATATCCGTTTTGTAGGCACTTTTCAGGAAGTGTGTGAATTTCTAGCCAGCTGCTTGGAAATCTCCGTCTGGGTGTAATAACAGCTTGTATTCTCTGTGAATGAAGAGGAAGACATGGAGAGCGGTGCAGCTTCCCACCCTGGCATGCTTTTGTTGGGTGAGGTATAGCAACAAAAACTGTAGGGTGTCCAAGAAAAGGCAGAAAAGACAGGAAAGGCTGATGAAGCTTGTTGAAGTAAAATAAACTATAAAAGCAAGATCCTGCCAAGTCACAAGCTGGAGGCATATTTGGTCTCAGCTACATTATCCATAGGTGGGAGCCCACAGGCATGCTGGAGAGCAGCACATCTGCAACTCAGGCTGAGATGTATCATTTGGTTCTAATTATGCACATTTAACAGTATATTACATGAGAGATTAAACACCCAGTTATGAGCATCGCCTGATTAATTCTGCATTACACATCAATGCTCTCAGCAATTATCTTAATTCATTTTGAACTCAGATCATTTTATTAATTCTGGTGGTACCAATCTGGGCTAATAAGAGCTTTTGATTCCTGTGTTTAGTAGGGGTCTCTTCCTGAGCCTGGCTGGCTCTATATAACTGTTAACATAGTGCCACGTTGAATGCTTTTCCTATAAACAACTGTGTTTAAATAGCCTTTAAGCTCTGATACTAGCCAAGGGAAGCTGAGATATTCTAGGATTCAGCAGATGCCGTTTCCTTCAGGTCTGATCCTGTACATGTGAATTCTGTGTAACACTTGTGATACCTGTTGGTGGGACAACTGATGTTGCAAACCCTATTTTTTCTTTTTCAAGGTTTTCCAGTTGATATTTCTATTCATTTTGAGGGTACAAGCATTTTGGGTGTACCGTGTAACAACACAGACTGTGCCTTCACATTTCTTCAAGGGACAGAAGGCTGCTTATAGCATGACAGCCTGAATGTACACGCTTGTGAAGTTTGCTGCAGGAAGCCATGTAGAGGGGTTTGGTTTTTAATTTCCTCTGATGGTGGCTGAGCTCTGAAACAGCTCCAAAGGAAGCATTGAGTTTACTCTATAAATAATTGTGTAGGCAAGGCCTTAACAAAAGTATCTTATACCCAGCAGCCCCAAGCAGTATGGTGGTTGTTTCAGAGCAGCTCTGCTCTAGCCAGATTGTATAATTTCCAAAGGCATCTCACTTGTCCTTTTCACCATCAATCTTGTCTCCTGTTTATCTGTGGCCTATTTAGAAGGTGGCTGTGATTAAACCTCGTTAAGAACTGTAGCCCCATGGCCACTATTTTTCAACACAATTAGGGCTTCCTCTAATGTAGGTAGTATATAGAAGCAATAAGAGACAATGTCTAGCATGAAGTTAGGCAGAAAAATTGATGGCAGGGAAGGTCTTTATAGGGGGAAACTAAAGAATCTCTCTTGAGGAACAATTGGAAACATAAAAAGAGTGTAATAATTAAGTTTAGTTACTTGCATTTTGTTTAGGGTGCAAATCTCCCTATTAGAAATCAGGATGATAATTGTCTTGGCTAAAGTCATGCCAGAAATTAGGAATGATCCCAGCTCTCACAAGTCCCAGCACAGTGTCATTTGCACACTCCTGGCTCTCCTCTGAGTTCGTGCTCCCTTGCTCTTGATGAAATCACAATAGCAGCAGCAGTGTATTCAGGCAGAATTTCGTTACTTCTCTCCTTATAGGCAGGTAACTACTAAGAAACATAAATCAAAAGTGCCTTTAGGACTGTGAAACTGGAAGGCACCTCTTGGTTGTTGACTTTAATATCCTGTCAATGCAGACACCTCAAACATAATCTGTTTGGCACTTCTGGTTAACTATTGCAGGTGTTCAGCAGCCGTTTTCTCCTAGATGACTTAATTTTTCCTTTAATGCTCTTTGTATTTCATAGTTTATTGATCAAAGGTGTTACTGCTACCAGAAGCACACCTCCTCTGACCTCTGAACTTTTGCTCTGCTTTGGAAAACAGCCAAACTTACTTTTTCGCTGGGAAAGGTCTGTTCTAGCTCTGAGATCCTGAACAAGGATAGACCTAGAGAGATTTGCCATGGGTAAGAGTATAAAACTTTTGAGACAAAGTCGTTTATAATGGAATAATTATGCTAATTTAACTCCAAATAGTCACTGTACGACAGAAGGTTTTGTCTCTCGTGGGGCTCCTTTTTATGCTTATCATTCAGAATTTACCATAGCTCTTTCACATTTTTATGGATGTTGGCTTCAGTGGGTTATTTTTCCTTCTCCTTTTGTGGCACTGTCATGCTGATGGCTTTGAAATATGAGCCTTTGCTAAATTCTAAATTGTACACAAAGCAATTAATTAAAATTCTTTCCAAACAGCCTTGGTAAAACTTTGCTATATTCAGTTTTTCAGCCAAGGTAGAATGGGCAGAGGCTAAAATGAAACCAGAAGGTTTTATTTAAAGATGATGTGCAGTAGAATCTTGTGAATCAGTAACCAGACATCTTCCCTGCAACAAAAACATCGTCTAAGAGCTGAAGCCAAAGGTGATAAATTAACTGGAGTGAAGAGTTCACCCTTAGCTGAGGGATGTTTCATGCAGGAACTCAGGGGCCGGATGGGGCAAAAGTATCTATGTGTTTGTTTTAATTGCTGTTCTTTGAATCAATCTGAGGTATAAATGTCATTGCAATTCTAGTGATCACCAGGATGCTGTAGGGTGCATCATAGAATCATAGAATAGTTAGGGTTGGAAGGGACCTTAAGATCATCCAGTTCCAACCCCCCTGCCATAAGCAGAGACACCTCACACTAAACCATGGCACCCAATGCTTCATCCAACCTGGCCTTGAACACTGCCAGGGATGGAGCACTCACATCTATGGTAATCTAAAAGTTGTTTTGTTTTTATTGGTAATTCCAGGGGTGTGGACAAAGCTTTCAGAATGTGTGGTGAATGCATTTTGCACATGAAAACCCTGATTTATGAGGGCTCAGAAATCAACTGTGAATTAACCATGCGAATCAGTGCCCTTCTCTGCATTTGGGTGCCCTTAGTTATCAGTGCTCTCTCTCCTGTGAAGGGGGCTGCTCTCAAACATGCAGGGCCAGCAGTAGATAGAATCATAGAATCATAGAATAGTTAGGGTTGAAAAGGACCTTAAGATCATCCAGTTCCAACCCCCCTGCCATAAGC
>NDXB01007398.1:0-167136 GCA_002631895.1 Agapornis roseicollis | reverse complement strand
GAAGCAAAACTGGCTAATGCATGCAGGGCCAGCAGTAGATAGAATCATAGAATCATAGAATAGTTAGGGTTGAAAAGGACCTTAAGATCATCCAGTTCCAACCCCCCTGCCATAAGCCACCTCACACTAAAACATGTCACCCAAGGCTTCGTTCAACCTGGCCTTGAACACTGCCAGGGATGGAACACAGGTGGCTTCAGGGTATATGCAGAGGTCTGAGTTGTGGGTGCTTATCCACATGTAGCATACACTGTCAGTTTGCCTTTAAATAAGAAGAGTTTGAGTGTTGAAGGCAGACTCATGAAAAGGACAGGATGGTGTCAGGGTCTGGTGCTGTAAGGTGCTAAAATGCCTCTGAGAGATGCTTGTGTTTGAACACCTCTGTGTTCAAACACTGTGATGGGACTCAAAAGAGGTGATCAGCTTAATCAGTCTTGCAGTGGGTAGAAAACTTAGGTCCAAATGCAGAGGCTTGTAGGAGCTTGGGTGTTTCCATGCCAGCTCCCTGTGTCTCAGTTTTCCATATTTAAAGTGGACGAATGGCATTTGTTCATTATAATGACAAAATCCTTCTGGAGAAAAGGCTTTCTGCCACACCTACACCACACATGGATGTCATGGGGCCCTTGATCTGGGTGCTATGGACATCACCAAATCCCTTCTGTAACAGAAAGCAGACTTTAGTGCCTGTACCAACTTGTATCTTTAGACATCACACTACTCAAGTTAAACAAACATTATTTAGAACTTCATTCCCAGTTGGTTCCTCTCTGCCTCTTTCTCCATGCATTTATTACAGAAGGTACTTTCTCCCTCATTTTCGCTGTTGTTGGATATCCACAGACAGCAAGATCTTTTTTGGTTAATGCTTTTCTTTCCTTTTAACTTCCAGCAAGAGGTTCCGTCGGCAAATCTGGAGCAGGGCAGGGCGGCAAAGGCCTTCAAATCAGTGCCTGTGCATTTTGATGTTTATTAAATGGGGGTGTCACTGAGTCTGGATCCATTGCTGTTTATGGGTTTTCCAGATGTGGGGTTTCTTATACAGAAAACTGCAGAATACATGCAGGATGCTTTTTCTTCATCAACTGGCCGTGGAGGTCGAAACAAAGCTGTTTGAATATAGATTAGAGGTAAGTCTTCACAGTGTAACTTGGAAGCTGGATGTATTAGAGCTTGTCACACTGCATTTTAGCTGTTAGAAAGAGGGAATTGGTTTCTTTCTTCTTTGACAGTTACAATCCTCTTTTCCTCTTTTCATGAGGTCCATTAAAGACTATGAAGAAAAATTCTGAATTATGAGTATTTCCCTTTGGAGCTTCACATCCCAAGGACCTGTTTGCATCTGTGATGTCTAAGTAGTGTTGAAAGAATCACACTGTGCACATGTTCTCTGTGAGCCTTGGGGAACACAATGGAGGTTTTGGAATTACTCTAGTTTTGGCTGCCTTAAAATATTTCTCCTTAGGATGAATATAATGTAAATAGAGAAGAAGCAAAAAAAAATAGCAACAAGTTGGCTTTGATTATTTCTGCTGGAAAGATTCAGTGCTGATAGCTTAGGACTGTTATGAATTTTTGCTCTCCACTGTGATTTAATCTAGTTTGACCTACACTGAGCATCCCTGCTGATTCCTTTTCCCTGTTGGAATTGGGAATGGAAAGAAAATGATTTTCTGTAGTTATGATTGTATGGAAACAGCAGTGAAAGATGAAGAGGTCAGAATGGTTTGTGTTTTTGCTTGCCATGTTAAAACTTTCACACTCCCTCAGTCTCATTGAGAACATTTCAATTTACTTCAGTCTTAATCCATTTGTGTTTGAGAAGATGCCTGGAGCCTCGCATGTTCTTGGCAAAGCTACATTAGTGCTTTTCCTTTAAAAGGTTGCATCTTTTGAAAAGCCTTGTTAAAATGTGCTCTGACAGACAGTCTCATTTTAGTAATCCTCTGTAAAAGCACTGCTTGTATTCCCTGTGGAAAATGCACATGTTCTCCATGTCTGCAAAGAGGGAGTATCCCAAGGCAGAGCACATTTCTAACATCTTTTGTCTGTAGATAAAGAGAAGAACACCATGATGCCAGTGCCTACGCACGTGTGTTGCTGGGTACCATGGTCTTGAGGGAACAGATGACCAAGTCACACCTTGGTGGGAGTTCTTGAACCATGAAGTTTCCTCACTTAACAGATCACACAAAACTCTTCTGGGATTAGCAATTAACAAGCCTCAAAATTCACCTTTCTGTGGTGCCTGTAGAGGGCTGTGGCTCTCAGGTCTCTCTCTGGCAGTACCTGCTGCTTTAATGCAGTTTTTAACGAGAGGTGCTTGAATCCAGTAGATGCTCACAATAGTTGATCCCCTCCTGTAAGGTTGGAAGTACCCATTTAAATAGGAATCGTTGCCTTTTTTGTCTCCTGTTTTTCTTTCTCTGCCTTTTTAAACTCTAATTTCCAAGTCATGAGATGTATGAGGTGTCTGAGCAACTCTCATCAGCCTTCTGCCTGCTTTAAGAAGGACAGCTGAGATACTTTTTAGCACCTCCATTACTCCATTGCTGCAATCTGCTTTGATTAAAATCGCAGGGTTCTTATCTGCATATTTATCACTCCACATACCCGCAAATGATCTCACAGCTCTGCCACTCCTGAATTTGCAACAGAGACTCGAATGGGTCACTAGGAATTTGAACTGTGCAAATATTAATTCAGTTTCTCACACCTGCTGCTTTACAACAAATGTGTCTTTAGGGGGGGGAGGAAAATATTCCTCTATTACCTTTGCTCAGTATTCCCCAGGAGTCAGGATTCCTAGGGGTTTTTAAGATGGATTGAAAATTTCCTATTAAGAAACACATTTCTAATTTAATGGAAATGTCCTGAAAAAGTTCTGGTGTCTTGGGGTGGGAGGTGATGTCTAAATAAAACAAATAACTGTAATACTTCTTCCAGCTTTTAACAGCCAGACCATGATGTGCTTTCAGGTCCTTGGATGAAAGGGCTGCAAGGGAAGTGAAAATGATTCCTTTGTGCTATTGACAGGCTATCTTATTTCCATCAGACAGTACCACCAGCATTAGTAGCTAGTGATCAGGGTTTTAACAGGGTTTTTCTAGAAATGGTCTGGTTTTTTTCTCTTTGGAGAAGTGTTTCTATGAGAGAAGGAAAATGTGTGTTTTCCTGATTCTCTTTCTGTGTCAGCTGGTGCTGCATAGATGTTATAATTAGCTTCTCAAGTGATAGTCTCTAATTCTTGTAGCAGGCCAAAAAACTCTGAAGTGAATAGTTACATGCTGTGAGCCAGCCAAGTGGAGGAGTAGTGAGGATACAACAGTTCAGCCTTTGGCTAGGATGAAAAAATATGGATTATCTTCATACTCCTCTGACTTGAACTCAACTCTCCTTGCAAAGATCCCAAACTTTCAACACCACTGCTGCCACAGTGGCTGAGCCGTTGCCAGATGCCCTCTTCCCATGTCACAGTGATACAGAAAGCACATGCGTCAGAGAGAGGGACTGACATCTCTGTATTGGACACCTAGAGCAGTCATTTCTGATACGTCAATCATGAAGTTAATGTGCTGCAAGGAAGATCTTCCACAATTAAACAAACAGAAAGTGTTCTTAGGATGATAGCTAGCTGCTTGTCAAAACTGGACACATTCTGAGTCATACAAGGTTCCCAATGTACCTGAGAGATATGGTACAAACATCACCCATCTCCTTTTGCATGCATTACAGCAAGGTTAAACTCATGATAAGGGTCATCTTTTGCATACTCCTGCTGCGAGACTTTTAGGTGACTGTAAAGAGTCCAGAAGCTGATTCTGCAAAGCAGATATTGAGAGGATGTCTCCAAGTAGCAGGCTTAAAAAACAACCTCCATGAACCATTTTGAAGGAAAATAGATGAGGGGACAGTTGCTGTGGCTTCCAGTTTTCTCTCTAACAGCCTCTCCTGGGTGGTCCCTTGTGGTCTGAGCTGTTGTTCAGATATTTTTGAGGAATGGGAGTTGGAGAGAAGGACGTCACCTTTGTTCTTCCAGCCAAAAATATGGGTAATGTATAAACAATTGAATGAGGGTGTCTCATTTTGTAGATCTTAGACCTAGGAAAGGAGCTCATCTAATTGGATGGGTCCTCACCCAATTCTCATCTGATCTGATTTAGGTCAGATATCACAGTAGGTGTCAAAACACAGATGTCAGATCACACACTGGGGAATGCTTCTTCATAAGTTTTGGCCAAGGTACATCAAGTCTTCTCGTATCATCTGTAGGCTGAGAGGTTTGGCTGACTCTAATGCAGTGAGTTTCCAGTAGAAGTAATGGTGTTCATATCCTTTCCCTAATAGTCAAGGCAACGGTGACAGCAGCTCTTGTCAGAAGTAGGTTTTCATTTTCCTGGCATACTAACAAAACGACAGTTTGTACTGTCATGAAACGATGTGTAAATTCCCACCAGTCAGCAGAAAAACTACAATCGATTTTCTTGGTTTGGTCAAGGTCCAAGTTCTTGTAGGCTGGGATATTTAAAAAAGCCATAAGGAAATTGATGCTCGACTTTCACTAAAATTCAGTGAGAATTAGATGCAGACCTGCTTCCAGTTTGTTCCATTTTCCCTTAGTGGTGCATCTGTCAAGCAGCCTTTCCCCTAAATAACTACTTGAGGATTAGGCACTGATTTTAGTTTATGTGACCACTTCTCAGAGCAAGAAGTGGATAACACATGGGATCTTATTTCGTGGACAGCAATGAGCAAACCTCATGTGGGAGTTCTCAAGAGTAAAATCCCATTTCAGATATTGCCATGAATGTATTTCATGAACTTGCAACCAAATTTAGGGGTTGGCCTGAGTCACAGATGAGACCTGGACCATGTCTGTCTCTGTTATTCTTCATTAGTGACCTTGTGATCTCTTCTGGTGCAAACAGGGTTGTTGCAGACATATTTGATCAAATGTGGTGTTACAAATGGCTTAAAGCTGAATGCTTTTCCATGGCAAGAAAAAGCCTCCACTGCTGCTTGTTTACTTCTGATTTATTCTCCAATTAAAAGGGGTGAAATTCACTTTTTATGAGCTCAGCATTGTCTAAAAAAAGCATTAACTTCAGCAAAGTCTCTGATGTATTATTGTCATCCTTTCACAAAGGCAACTGGGGTAGCATGGGAAAATATTACCTTTGTGCTTTGGGGGAAGCAGAAGGGTAGAAGAGGCTGGCTTCTCATCTGACAAATTAATTATCATCAAAAGTGTTGTTCAGAGAACAAAAGTTTTCTATACTACTGGCATATCACTAACTTACAACTAGTGAAAGCACAGTCACTGAGCTAACCGCCTAACTAAGCTGTTGTGGGAGTATAAGGGAAAACAACTGCTAAGGTGACATTCATAAGGTGTGCTTGTTTAGTCAGTCCATTTGCTATTTCTGGTTCTCTACCTGCTGAAGGATTGACTCTGCACACAAGTCAATAGCTGTCCTTCAGCTCCCCTGGTTCGTATTTGAAAGGAACAGATACAGACTGAGGAGGAAGAGGAGGTATTGTAGCTAAGTGAAAAGAATGAGTTTCAGAAAGAGCTACTACAGTGCAGCCAGGTGCTTGTAACCGTAAGCTGTATTACAGCTGATATATCAGACAGTGGGAAATGCTGCCTAGTGAAAAGGTTACTAAAAGGTACCTGTACTGATGTAAAGGTTCCTCTCTTGAAAGACTTAGATGATCAAATGATTTCTTTTCCTTCTCTTCCTCTCCCTTTTTTGTGTACACACTGCTGTTTCTTATAGTCTGTCTCCTGTGTTGGAGTCTCCTGTTGTGTCTCACCACTTCTATGCTAAAATACTGGTAGCTATGATACAAGCACTGACTGCAGACCTTTCAACCAGCAGTGTTCTCCAGAGAACTCCATTTATCAATATCCTGTAGACAAATCATCAGTATAGTGAAACTTGCTACTGGGCTACAAGCCCTGGAGCTCAGATTCCCAAGAACTGAAGCAATGTAAAGCATATGGAAAAGGGCTGCAATGGGCTTTTAGGGTTGATGTAACTTTTGATAATGTCTTGAGCTTCTTTTGTGAGCCAGCTTTCAATAACCTTCAAGAGTGAAGGAAATACAGACTTCCAATGTTATATACCTGAATTATGACAGAACACATTTATTTTACCTACCTCTGTTTGAAAATAGTTGTTTTCAGTTGAGATGAGACTCAGCAAGCTTCCATGCCTTAGTCTTCTGCTTGAGGCAGTTAGAGCTTCCTTATTACACTATACTTGCTCTAAATTGGAAATAATAGTAGCTTCCTTCCAGATTCATGTCTTGTGACATTTTGTTCACAAGCACACTGAGATCCTGGAAAACAGGGTAATGTCTGTTGTTATATGTGAGAGCAAGCTCAGCAGCTCAGGTGAAGTGAGATGGTACATTGAGTAGCACCCCAGTCCTTAAAGGTGTTCTTTAAGGACACAAGCACACATTCGGTGTCATAGGCCTTTCAGTGCAGGGTGTAACTGTGATTCATCCCTTACACTGCTCCTTCTTCTTCTAGGGAACAAGTCTGCAAAGAAAGGAAAAATATCCAACTTAGTTTGAACTGGCTCTCCAATTCCTGCTCCAGAATACAAAGGCCAAACGTATATAACACTCCATCAGCTTTGAAAAGGACCTAAACACCATGATGGGACTCCCCACCCAGGTTTTAGCCTGTACGATTTTGGCTTTGCTCTACCAGCATGTCAGTGGTGGACTCATCAAGCGAATTATCCGGCAGAAACGGGAGACTGGGCTAAATGTGACCTTGCCAGAGGATAATCAGCCTGTAGTTTTTAACCATGTCTACAACATTAAGTTGCCTGTTGGCTCCCTTTGCTCTGTGGACCTGGATGCAGCGAGTGGTGATGCAGACCTGAAGGCGGAAATTGAGCCCGTCAAGAATTACGAGGAGCACACGGTGAATGAGGAGAACCAGATTGTCTTCACGCACCGGATTAACATTCCCCGCCGAGCCTGTGGCTGTGCAGCTGCCCCAGACATTAAGGATCTGCTGAGCAGACTCGAGGAGCTGGAGGGGCTGGTATCCTCCCTACGAGAGCAGTGTGCCAGCGGGGCTGGATGCTGTCCCAATTCCCAGGCAGTAGAAGGTAAGGCAGACTGGGGGGAGCTCCTCTTGGGGAAATTCTTGTGTTGGCTGTGGATCTTGTTTAGAGTAGATACTCAAATCTGCTTCAAGAATGGGCAAAAGTCAACCTGTTGAATTTGAAACGTAATCAAAACTAGGAATGTAGTTGGCCAGCTTGCAAGATCCATTCATTCACAGTTTTGCTGGTTTATGAACCTGTGGGTCAGAAGTCTGCCTGGGCTGCTTTGTAGCTGTGGCATTGAGCATGTACAGCACTTGGGCATGGCAACAATCTGTGTTAGAGTTGAGATTAAAACTCATGCAGTTCAAGCTCTTGGCTCCACATTTTGTCCCCTTGAGTAAGCTGCCAAGGTAACTGTTCTCATTTCCAAGTTTTCTTTAAGAGAGACTGGTAAAAATACAGGTGGACATAAGGCAATAGACAAGCACAAGTAGTCAGGAAAGGGGAAAGAAGGTAAGGGCTTGGTTGTACAAGAGAGAAACATGGGTCTTCTCAGTATTAATTTGCCCCTCAGAGCACAAAGCTGGTCTCACTGTTGATGATACAATTGCTGCCTGGATTTTTATGTTCGGGAGTGAGTTGGGGAATAATGATTCATGGCACAAGCCCTAATGAAGCAGTCAGGAAAGCTGCTCAGCCAGTGGAAGAGGGATTTGGAGAAGGGCAGAGGAATCTAGCATCCTCATTTAACCAAGTAGTTGGCAGGGGTTCTTCCCTGGCATCAGTGTGGGTTATAGTATCCCTGGTAAAGTGAATCTCACTGGAAAAAGAAGGGTTTATTGTCATTTGAAAGCTTTGGTGATTCTGGAAATTATATCCTGTACAGAGCTAGGGAGCATTAGGCCACTTTTAAGTGGTCTGTGCCACACTGGCCTAATGCATCCCAGAGCCAAGGGGAGTAATTGGTTTTCTGGATCACTGGTACAGGTCGCCTGGACACAACACCCTATTGCAGTGGACACGGCAACTACAGCATTGAGATCTGCGGCTGTGTTTGTGAGCCTGGCTGGAAAGGTCCCAACTGCTCTGAACCAGCCTGTCCACACAACTGCTTCAACCAGGGCCTCTGCATCCAGGGCAGATGCATCTGCAATGAAGGCTTCACGGGTGAGGACTGCAGCCAGGTCTCCTGCCCGTCCGACTGTAACGACCAAGGCAAGTGCATCGATGGCATTTGTGTGTGCTTTGAGGGGTACACAGGCACAGACTGCAGCGAAGAGCTCTGCTCCCAGGGGTGCAGTGTGCATGGGAGGTGCGTGAACGGGCAATGCGTGTGCCACGAGGGCTTCACAGGCGATGACTGCAGCGAGCCCCTCTGCCCCAACAACTGCCACAACCGCGGGCGCTGTGTGGATAATGAATGCGTCTGCGATGAGGGTTACACCGGTGAGGACTGCAGCGAGCTCATCTGCCCCAACGACTGCTTCGACCGCGGGCGCTGTGTCAATGGGACCTGCTTCTGTGAGGAGGGCTTCACTGGGGAGGACTGCGGCGAGCTGACCTGCCCCAACAACTGCAACGGCAACGGGCGCTGCGAGAACGGGCTGTGCGTCTGCTATGAAGGCTTCGTGGGGGATGACTGCAGCCAGAAGAGGTGCCCCAACGACTGCCACAACCGCGGGCGCTGCGTCAACGGGCGCTGTGTGTGCCATGAGGGGTACCTGGGTGAGGATTGCGGCGAGCTGCGGTGTCCCAACGACTGTCACAACCGCGGGCGCTGCGTCAATGGGCAGTGCGTGTGCAACGAAGGGTTCATTGGGGAGGACTGCGGCGAGCTGCGGTGCCCCAATGACTGCAACAACCGCGGGCGCTGCATCAATGGGCAGTGTGTGTGCCATGAAGGGTTCATTGGGGATGACTGTGGCCAGCTGAGGTGCCCCAATGACTGCCACAAACGAGGTCTCTGTGTCAATGGGCAGTGTGTGTGTGATGAAGGGTACACAGGGGAGGACTGTGGGGAGCTGCGGTGCCCTGAGGACTGCCACAACCGTGGACGCTGCGTGGAGGGGCGTTGTGAGTGTGACAATGGCTTCACAGGGGAGGACTGCGGCGAGCTGTCGTGCCCTAATGACTGCCACCAGCGCGGGCGCTGCATCAATGGGCGCTGCGTGTGCCATGAGGGCTTCAGGGGGGAGGACTGCCGAGAACAGTCCTGCCCCAATGACTGCAACAATGTGGGCCGCTGCGTCAACGGACGGTGTGTCTGTGAGGATGGTTACATGGGGGATGACTGCTCCGATGGTAGGTTGCAATGTCTCTTTTGAACTGCTTCCCTATGGTAATTCCCTGTGACCTTCCAGCAGCTTTGGAAGCTCTGTGAACCTTTTATATATAGCCAGGCCCTGTTGCCACTCCTATTTATCATCACCCAGACAGCTGAATTGGAGAAGTAACAACAACAGTAGCAAGATTTTGACCTCCCGAACCTTTCAAGGCTATACAGCCTAGAGGTTACTGGTGATTTTTGGTGGTCAGCAAGCCAACAGGCTGATAACAGTGATACAGTTGGCTCCCATCACAATGCCACTGGAACCAGCACTGGTTGGGATTTGTCACCATGACCTTTCAGTTCCTGATAGTACCTCTTGATGCTTAAAAAGCAAAATGCATCTGAAAGAAAC
Source organism: Agapornis roseicollis (assembly GCA_002631895.1). Lineage (NCBI taxonomy): Eukaryota > Metazoa > Chordata > Aves > Psittaciformes > Psittacidae > Agapornis > Agapornis roseicollis. The sequence goes on along the minus strand of NDXB01007398.1, from coordinate 157,382 downwards.
TGTTCTAGATGTGGAGAAAAGGAAGATGTATCCAGGGTCATCTTACTAGGAATTCAGCAGAATTGGTCAAAAGAATATGGGCTGAATTTTGACTAAAGAATAAGGCTTTGCAGGAATGAGATAATATAGACAATGGATGCCAGTGAAAAAGGAGCCTGGATATCAAACCTTTCTTGCAGCCAGGTTCTGGTTCTCAGTCTCATGCTGGATAGATAAGAAAGGGGCTTGCATTTTAATGCCATCACTACTGTAGGCAGCTGAAAATGAAACACACAGCCCTGATGACACTAACAGACCCACTCCAGGGGCTCAGTGACTTTGTTTTGAAGACAGGTCTCTGAGCTGGAGCCCCAGTGGGGGCAGAGGGTGTAGTTAGTGGAGACTGAGCACACATGCGAAATAATGTTGTCCCATCTGAGTGAACTCTGTGAGACAACTACCATAATGGAACTGCCAGATGGTGCAAATATTGCAGTTCAGGCTTTCAGGATTATCACAGGGGCCTTAGCTACCTCTCATTTTGGCCAGGTAGATCTTTATAACTAAAGTAAATTTGTATATATATATATAAAAATATATATATGTGTGCATGAACGTTAGACCCGATAAAAGCTTAGAGTGAAATAATGGAATCAGCTGGAGTGGAAACTTAGCTATGAAGCCACATGCTTCGTTTCCCAATACCCCTGACCTTTATGGAAATCGATAGAAAATTTTGGCAGCCAGATAATGACAGGCATTATGCTATAATGGGGTAGTTTTCTTTAATAGAGCCCAGGGGAGAAATTTTAGAACTAAGATCTTTGTAAAGTAATCAAAGAGTACTTTGGGTTGGGAACATTATAAAAGACAATGAATACCCTTGAAAAGAAATCCCCATTTTTCATCTCCTCCTTCTGGAAGACTCCTAAGCCACATTTTCTGCTCTTGCACTTGCAAACGTGGAGTATTCTATAGAAAGTATTTACAAAAATAATAGTGTTTAAATATACTTTGGAAAATCCATGCAAACCCCAGGACTTACAGCTATAAAACCATGTGTTGCTGGCAGTTGAATTGAATGTCTGAATCCCTAGTGACCCAGCTATAGTTTTATGCAGTAGCTATGAGAGGAGGAGCTGGAACACAGTCAGCCATAGGCTGTGTGCAAGTGTGAACATAGAAATTGGCCTTTTGGAAATGTCTGTAGTCTTCATCAGCTGAACATTCCTTTCTTCAAGCAGCTAATTTGTGGGACATGGCTTCCTCATTCCCTGTTTGTTAGATGATTCTTACAAACTGCTCCTGGGAAAATGGGGAACGGGGTAAGTCATTATTTTCTGAGCCTTGAAAACTTCTTATACGTTTGTTTTGGTTTTTCCCCTCCTTAGTGTCTCCTCCAACCGAGCTGACTGTGACAGATGTAACAGATAAAACCGTCAACCTGGAATGGAAGCATGAGAATGTTGTCAATGAGTACCTCATCACCTATGTCCCTACTGGCAGTGGTGGCTTAGATATGCAGTTCACTGTGCCAGGAAACCAGACAGCTGCCACTATTCATGAACTGGAGCCGGGTGTGGAATACTTTATCCGTGTCTTTGCAATCCTTAAAAACAAGAAGAGTATTCCAGTCAGTGCCAGGGTAGCAACATGTGAGTTTTATACTCCCTGTATTCATTCTTTTGTCTATAATGTAGTATGTATTTATTTGCATCCCTTTGGGGGGGACGGGGGTGGTATTATTTCTTTTGTATTTTCCATTTTCAATTCATCTTCTGTTCTGGACAAATCCAGCCTTTTGCACTTTCATTTTCTATTATTTTCCAATACCAATGACTGCATTCAAAGTTACAGCTCTCTCACTCTTTCACTCTCTGTGGTGCCTCCCAATGAATATCAGGGGGTCTCTGCAAATTAAGACCTTTGGCTCCTTCATAATTAGGTCTATTTTAAAATCTGGTAATGCTTCCTTTAAAAATAGGAAAACGTAACTGTCTATAAAAGAGGAATGTGAAATCACTCCATTCAAACTGGTTTGGCTGAAATGGAGGTTTTATTTGTTTTGTGTCTTCTGTGTGCTTTACTACAACTTACTTTCTATCTGCCTGTCCATTCACTTGTTGTTCATCTTCCTTTTTGTATTGTGCACATCACAGTTGTAGCTAAACACCTCAGCTTCAAAAGATGCTCTTTTGATTTCTATTACTGTGCTCATTTCTAGAGACCTGGGACAGGTTTCATGTCACCTGTCTTTTAATGTCCACACTAGGCTTCTTTCAGGAGGGCAGAAAAAGAGATTTTTAGGGCAAAATTCATTTTACTCTGACATTTAAACCAGGTCAGAGGAATGTCTCTCCAAAGACAGAACAACTGGCTGTGAAGAGGGTTTAAACATCTCAGATGCAGATAAATACAGGGCAGATACTTATAGTGGGGGAAAGATGTCCTGCTCCTAGGGTCCTCTTTAGGAGAACTTGTAGCCAGGTAACAATATCCTTCTTTTCTGACACAGATTTGCCTGCTCCAGAGGGTCTGAAATTCAAGTCCGTTAGAGAAACATCCGTCCAGGTGGAGTGGGATCCTCTAAACTTCTCATTTGATGGCTGGGAGCTGGTCTTCCGTAATATGGTAAGGCAGCATATGGTAATAGGGCATATACAAGTGGAAGAGCCTGGATTTTTTACATTAATACTAACTGAGTGTTCCATGTGTTACAGAAAAAGGATGATAATGGAGATATAACCAGCAGCTTGAAAAGGCCAGAGACATCTTATATGCAGCCAGGTTTGGCACCAGGACAACAGTATAATGTGTCCCTTCATATAGTGAAAAACAATACCAGAGGACCAGGACTATCCAAAGTGATAACCACAAGTAAGCACAACCTGTACTTGGTATAGGGTCACCAATAAAACAACTGCTGTTTGGTGTAGGGAGTTTTTAAACAAAGAGAATGCCAAGTTCTCTATACTGTAAATCAATAGGGGGAAAAGAAGTAGTGGAGCTGCTAATGAAGGATACATGAAAAGAAATTAATCCCTTTCCAAATTACCTGTTTGAAGAGGAAATGGATTTTTTTTCGCTAGAAGGTAGCAAGGAGCATTTTTATTCTATCTCCCATTGTACACCAACAGCAAATACAATTTCTTTCATCTTAGTATTATTTGCATGAAGAAATTGGTTAAAGGAGAGCTTCTATTGTGCAGGGGGAAACCTCTTAGGGTTCCTGCTTGTCTTTGCTTGGCAGCTTCTGATGTTAATGAATTTTGATGAATCTGCTTCCGATGAATTGACTCCATTTCACATTTTCTTCTGCAGCTGTGTAAAGTGAGAAAACAAATGAAGATGAGCTTCAGTTGGTAGAAGCCACTCATTTTAATTTTGAATCAGAGGTTGAAAGCACCAGAATGTGTGCAGGTTTTATGGTGAGATTTCTTTAAAAACTACTTTTCTCTCTTTTTGTAACAGAGCTCGATGCCCCCAGCCAGATCGAGGCAAAAGATGTCACAGACACCACAGCTCTTATCACATGGTCCAAACCTTTGGCTGAAATTGAAGGCATAGAGCTCACTTATGGCCCCAAAGATATTCCAGGGGACAGGACAACCATTGACCTCTCTGAAGAGGAAAACCAATATTCTATTGGAAACCTGAGGCCACACACAGAGTATGAAGTGACGCTCATCTCTCGTCGAGGGGACATGGAAAGCGATCCTGTGAAAGAAGTATTTGTCACAGGTAAGAGGCTTGGACACCAATTCCAACCTCTGGGAAGGTAATGCAATCACCATCAATCTTCCTTTGCTATTTGTGTTGTGTTGCTTGAGTTGCTGAGTTACTTCATCAACACAGAATCAGCAGCGCTATTATAGAGGTTCATGAAAGTGGAAAATGTTTTTCTGTGCCTTATATACCCTACTGGCTCAACAAAATACACTCCTCAAGTATCTAAATGTATTTTGAAAATGAGAATTATGCTATTAAGTCTCTTAAAAGCTTTTGCTCATCATACCCTGAATCTCCACTTCAAGAAACAAATTCCTCTGGGTTACTTATCTTCTATGGTTTCTATTCCACCTAAGACCTTATTTCTGTTTGTCTAAAGCATAACAGACTAACAAAAAACTGCTTTGTTTTCATACTGCAGCTCTTCAAATGTTTTCTGTCATGCTTTTATAAATTTACTTTGCTCTTTAGTGATCCTGGGAATGCTTTATGAAAGTGTGAGTCCTTTAGCATGTCATCAAGGTCTGATGCATTAAGGGAGCAGAGTAAATGATACATAGAAAAGAACCTTCCTTTTAATCCTGAAATGTAATTGTTCATCCAGAGCAGGATTTGAGTCTACTATCAGTGTGAACAGCGAAAGCCCATTGAACTTCTACATAATACCCACCTTTTCCTTTAAGCCTTAGAGCCTCTTTCAGCCATGAATGCAAGATAATTACTAAACAGAAATTCTGGAGATGATCAGCAGCCTTGATTCTTTTGAAAGCTGAGGCATTTATAGAGGAAGAGTGTATCTTCATCCAAATGTGTTTTTCCACAAGCCTATTTTGTAAAGAAAATAATTGCTAAAGTTGGAATTGTTATTTTTGTCCTAGAAGATAGAAGTTTAATTTCTTCCACTGATGTTTTCTCCACAGCCAGTGAACACTCTACTTCATGCTAAAAGATATCTGCTTGATGTAGTTATTAGAGGTATCATGTGAGAGGGAACTTAACTGCAGCTTGATGGATCATTTCATCCTCTATAAAGTACTGCTATAAGAGACTTCTGTCATAAGAGAATTATTCCTATTTATTTATTTTTTTGTTTATTGATTACAGACTTGGATGCTCCAAAAAACCTGAAGCGGGTCTCTCAGACAGACAGTAGCATTACTTTGGAGTGGAAGAACAGCCATGCAAATATTGACAACTACCGCATTAAGTTTGCTCCCATCTCTGGTGGAGACCATGCAGAGATCACAGTGCCAAAGGGCAACCAAGCAACAACAAGAGCTACACTCACAGGTAGGGGAATGGTGAGCTAGTCATTAATGTCATGCCACTGCCATCACCTAGGGCACAGTAGTGTAAGTGCAAAAATACCCTTTTGGTCACTGTATGTAAGAGGTGAAAGCAGAGGTTATGCATTCTGAGTACAGGCAAATATCACATGGATGCTTATGTGCTTTTCTTTGGCAAAAGTACCTGTACTGCAAGCTCTTGAAAATAGAGGCTATCTCTGATTATGCATTTGCACAGTGTCCAAAATGTGATCTCAGTCATAATCTCTATATTTAAGCATGTACATGGAAAAAGATTTATTAACATCAGGTCAGCTGGAGGGTCAACTGGAGCCTCAATTCTCTGCATGCACAGGAAAGCATGTATCTTAACTTGTATACATTCAGGCTTCTTTGTTTGAACAGACGCCTGTAGGCATATTCTGTGAACTCATACTTCTATTTCTCTTCACTTAGGGTTGAGGCCTGGAACTGAATATGGCATTGGTGTGACAGCAGTGAGACAGGACAGGGAAAGCGCTCCTGCTACTATTAATGCTGGCACTGGTGAGCAATTTGATCCCTTTTTGCTCCGGAGGAAGCAGCAAATCAAGTGGATAAGCCTCTGAGCTGTTGCTAGACACACAGTATAGATGATAATCTGTCAACTTTGCTTTTTTAACCTGTAGATCTTGATAACCCCAAGGACTTGGAAGTCAGTGACCCCACTGAAACCACCCTATCCCTTCGCTGGAGAAGGCCAGTGGCCAAGTTTGATCACTATCGCCTCATTTCTGTTGACCCCTCCGGAAAGAAGAGTGAAGTGGAGATCCCTGTGGACAGCACCTCCTTTATCCTGCGAGGGCTGGATGCAGGGACAGAATACACCATCAGTCTGGTGGCGGAGAAAGGCAGACACAAAAGCAAACCCACAACTGTCAAGGGTTCTACTGGTGAGTGACAGCTTTTGATGAGTGCCATGCACCGGGTCATTGGGCAATGAGTAGCCCAAGTCTTCTTCACCTAATTTTGTAAGCCATGCCTGCAACTGCTTAGAAACATCAACTGCCTACAGAGCAGACTTAGCTCTGTCTAACACGATAGGCTTAACTGAGGGATAGCTGTGCCCACCATGTCTAGCTCCATGTTCTCAATGATTTCTCGCTTAACCTTTGAGAAGACTTGCAAAGAACACAGCTCTTTGTCCTGCATGAAACGCAGACGTCACCCTTTGTTTCAAACGAGGCTGTTCTTTGTGTATTATGTCTTGTAACTTGTTTTGTTTTCTACAGCCAAAAACAAAGAGGAAGAGCAACCAGAATGTATTTAACATTACTTGTTTCTGCCTAATGAATTCTCTTCACAGCATGCCTCCACCCATCATGCCTCAGCAGGGTCAAGAGGGCTCTGATAGTGCCTTTTTTCAGTTTTGTCATCCAAAAGCTAAAGGGCCTACAAACCTGGTCACAGTCACCATTTCCACGGAGACCATGACTGTTACATTTGTCTACAGAGAAGTGGGCCATTTCTGTCTTCTCCATTTGTACAAACCACTCCGACTAACCAGTATCGGCGGATTACCTACCAACAAGGTTTTATTCTTTGTGAAATGTTTTAACCCAAAGTTTGTTGCACACAGAATTGTATCTTGGTACAGAGCATAAATAAGTCCTGAATCTTTATGTGCATTCAGGCTAAATTCTGTGAGGCAAAGCCTAAAGTGCTATATGTGAGTGGAGACAGTGAAATCAGAATCAGGTTACAGCTACTGTCCTTAGCAGGTATCAAAGTGTTTATCCTTTTCTCCCAAAGACCATCTATGAGGTAAACATGTGACTGAAGTTATGGATTAACGAATCAAACCTGGTTTCATATTCACTGGCAGTGTCCATGCGAGCACAACCTCTGAGTGCTTTATAGAGTTCACTTATCCAGTACTGCAGAGATGTTTATGATATGATGTAAACTACAGAAAACGATCAGTACTGAACTAGTTTGATGCAAGGCCTATGTCCAGTGTTGGGAAATATTAGGCAGCCTTGAGGTACGCACATACAAAAGGAAGCTGAAAGTTTATGTGGCAAGAGTGAGCAGGCTTTGGTTCTTCCCAAGTTACCTTCCCAAGTGTCTGAAGTGTCTCCCAAGTGTTTCCCCATCTGTCTGAAGACTGAGTGGTCTCAAAAGGAATATGTGTAGATGATGAAACGGCAGGAACATCATGTTGTGGAATTTCACAGTCTGGACTTTGCAGCACCAGCTTCCTGTGTCTCACAAAGTGGCTTCTTCTTCCTGATTTGGTTTTGGGGTTTTTATAAATCCATTCATCTGGCCAGTGTATTTAGTTTACGACTCTACTCAGAGCAGCCGGTAGAGTTCTTTGTAGTGGGCTCCTTAGAAGCATCAGCAGTAGTTAGCACAACCTGTCTCTGTAACCTTCCTCTTGTGTAGGAATGGACAAATTCAAACACATGGGCATGGGGAAGCACAAAGCTCTATAAGCCTGTGGGGTGTAAGAAGTGAGGTCTTTCCTTCAGTTTACTTTTTTATCCACCCTCAATTCCACACTCTTTATCTATGTTCCCAGTACTTGGGAGGTCCTGAAGTCCTCAGGCTAAGCCAAGCAAACGTGGTTTACCGTCTCTTGCAGACCTATGGGGGATCTCAGGTCCATTGCACTGCTGGGGTAAATACTTGGAGCAACAAGGGAGAGAGAGGAATGACTGAAGTGGAAAATGCCAGTAGCACTAGCACTAGCTTTTCTCAGAGGGTGGGGAAGCCAATCCTTCTATAGTCTAGGATGACAGCTTTCTGATATTTCTGTCTCTTCTTATAGAAGAAATGCAGCTCAAGTGACAAAGGTTTTTGTAATTGATGTCAACAGTTCTGTATTCAAGGGATGATAAAGATTATAAAGTGAACAGTTTGCTAAGTGTCATTTTATTGTACTGAAAAGGGAAGACTGAATATTTCACAGTGCCATTTGCTTGTCTGTTTCTTTGTAGCTTTATATAGTCAAATCCAAATGCAGTCAGTGACTCCTTACCCAGAGGAGCTTCCTGGCACTGGGAGCTTTCATGCTCCAGAGGCCTCAGGGATGCAAGAGGATGCTCTGAGGGACCCTGTGGTCTCAAGGATGACAGACCACAGCTTTAGTGTCTCCTGGTATGCAAATACAGGAGTCACAACAGTCCTGTGGTGGAATACAAGGATGTGCCATTGGCAGCTGAGCCCCCTGCAGAAGCCTCCCTGCCTAGAGAACCCCTAGATGCTGTGGTTGATGGCCTCCAAGCTAACACTTCCTATAAAATCAAGGTGTATGGACTGGCTGGAGAACAGTGCTCTTCTCTAGAAGCTGTGGCTACAACAGATACCTTCTTTCTGTTATTAACAAAGGTACCACAACCTAGGATACTACCTGTTTGTTAGAGGTCCCACCTGGCATCGCCCTAAGGTTTTGGTTTAGAACTGCTTTTGAAATTAAAGAGCATGAACCATTTTACTAGTTGGAGGGACTTTTCTGGCAGCATGTTTTGAGAATGTTTCATCAGATTAATGACTAATTTGTAGGGTGAGCACGTAATCCTGCTCTGAGGAAGTTGAGCAGCCAGAGTCCAGCTTTGTTCTTGCTCTGGTTTGGAACCCTGCCTGCATAGCACAATGTGAGTCCTGGAGGAGGATGGATGGTAATCCATCAGCCATGAGAGGCCTGTGGAAATAAATAAGTGGACATTAGAGAAACCAAGTGCCAACCTTGAATTCCTCTGCTGAAGGACCCAGATTGTGCAGCAACTGCTGGCGAATTGTGTTTGTGATACTGCCTTGCATCTGGAAGTGAGTTGCACATAGGGGCATGGCTTGGAGAAGTATCTTTTCCATTCTGTTGAATGTTTTTAAGACAGTTTATGCTGTTTACCAAAAACTGTTGTCTGTGCTGTTCGTCAGTCCCTTTTCCTCTTCTGGCTTCTATTCATCTTTTATTGCTCCATCCATTCTTATACAAACTCAAGCATTAGGAAGAATGCTTAGGTGAGGCAGTTCAATGGGAAACTGCAGTGCTGGTGACTGACAAACTAAGTTTGCCAGTAAAAATTGTCCATTTATGCAGCTGATTCCTCTGCTGAGAATACCTGGAACCTGACTTTTGTGGGAGCTGCTGTAGCATTTCTGGCTTATTACTTGCTGCAATGCTTTCTTTAGGAAGTTCAGAGGGGCAGAGGCACTCTAAGCCCAGTTTAATCAGCTGCTTGGGAGAGGGGAAAGCTATTTAGCCAGAGAGATCTGAAAAGAACCAAAAATCCTTGATAAACCATCATATCTTACAGTGTGCTTGAGCTTATGAGAGACTCTGCAATGAAACTGGCTGACAGCTCCTCTTGGCAAATAATACCATACCCAAAAAGCAAGAAATAATGCAGAATACTGTATTATGAATATTGAATCCCAAGGAACAGGGGAAATGTCCTGGCAGGACATTAGCATTCTTTTTAGTAAAATTGCCAGTGAAGCATTACAGTGGAATTCCTCAAAAGGCTATCAACAGCAGTATAGATGTATTTAGGCCACATTCAGCTTGGAGATTTTACTAAGAGAATTAAACTAAGAAGTATTCAAGTCTGAGAAGGAGCATATGTTTGTTGTCCATCCAGTTTCCCCTCTACGTAGCTTTGAGCTCTTTGGCATCAACTATTCATTCATCTTGCCACCATGAATCGCTCTATCTGCTTGTCATCCATTCACCTAGGGCTCCTAGAGCTGTCTTTCTCTTCTCCCCGCATATTTCCCTGGTTGCCAAGTCAAGTGTTTGAACTCCACTGGTCTTGTTTTCCTACAGTTCGATGGTTTTCCAGATTTTCTGTTATCTGTTATAGTATTCCATGTGCTAAACAATGAACACTGATACTGTCTGTGGCATCAGAGAATTTTCTATGTATTCCTATCATTTTCATTTTCCTGTCTGTTTTTTGTACAAAAAGCCACATATTCTTCTATTCCACATGAACTTTATGTGGCATATATGAGTGTTAATACATGCGTGTAGAGGGCAGACCACTCTCATCCACAAATTCATTTGTGGAGTCATTAAACCCAAGGTAATATTCAGGTAATGTAGTTACATATAATTAGATATGCCCCATGAGACAAGCTGTGCATGGCAACCTGCCATGGAGTTGGCAAAGTTGGCAGAATAAAACTAATCCACTTGTGACAGTAAATTCCTGAATTAAAGTGTCATTTAGGTAGTTGGTACCTCAGGTTTTGTATAATACAGTTGAACAGCTGCTGTATTTTCCATTCACATTAGAGTAACCAAGTTCTTGTGTGGTTATACTACCACTAGATCTGGGAGAATGTCAGGAGGATGCTCTAGTAAAAAGAGGGAAAATGGGAAGCCAGTTTCCCATTTTATGGAGTTTTCTGATAGATCCTCAGTATATCAGGAGTGTAATATCAGCCTTTTATTTTTTCTTTTCTATTTCTCTTGTATTTTTTGATGTTTTCCTTTTGTTTCCAAATCAGGGTGCATGCCAGTTTCCTAGTGGAACCATCCAGAGCATGAAACTGTACCTGTACCAGGTACTGCTGCCCTGTCCTCCCCACTGGTCTGTTCACTGTACCTGTGCATGTCTTCTGCAGAAACACTCCACAGTAAAGCCCAGCTACCACTGTGCATGTCAAGTAGACAGCTTCAAAGCTGAACAAATACCAATGCACTTGCTTGATGCGTGATGGTTTTTAGCCTGTTCCCAAACTAGAAAAGAGCTGGTTGACATCTAATTGTGCACAAGCAGCTGAGAGTCCCAAGTTGCTAATGGTTCCTCACTGTATGTTTTCCTACTTCACTACATAATTAAAGTAACCCTGGTGCAGTCAATTCTGACATCTAGTTTACTGAGGAAGAGGGAATTATGCTAGTGGTTATATTGCAGGTAAGCTGGGGTGATGGTTTCTTCAGGTTACAGCATAGGTAGGGCCTGGCTCAGATCATGTGCTGAGGTAATTTAAGGCAGGCCCTCACCTAAGTCAAGAATATCAATGATATATGTAAACATAAATCAGTGTTTGCCTCACCCACTTCTGCTGCCCTTCCTGGAGGTAAGCAGAAAACAATGGTTTTACATCTGCATTCAACCTGAGAATGTATTTTCAAGGCAACATTTCTGCATTTACATTGACATACATTTTTAATTGATCTTTCTCCTCTGAAAACTTCTGTTTTTCTGATACATGTGTGAATTTGGAGACAGATATTGAATCCCGAGTATGTATTTGTGCTGATTTGATTGATGATGGAAGATGACTTGCTCTCTCTTAATTGAATGCAAGCGGAGCATGTAAGCAAGGAAGTCACTGAGGTGTGAAATGATGTGGCTTGCCACTGATGAGGAGATAATTCTGCATGTCAGAGAAATCACCTGCCTCTTGCCTTGCAGCTGTGATCAGAAGCACATTCTCTGTCACCTCCACACTATCAGATCCTCAGAACCTGACTGTGCTCCAGGATGTGTTCACAGATCATTCAGTATGTTGAAGGCCAAGTCTTTTTCCCTTCCATTCCTCTGGATCTCTTTAAAGAAAGATTGCCAAGTTCTTTCTGTCCTATTTGTTAGATAAGGACATGTGTCCCCTTCCCTTTTATGAAAATCCTGTATATATCCAGATGAATCACTCCTCCAAGCCTGTTTTTGCTTGGGTAGGATAAGATTTAGCATGCTTCTGCTGTGGCTGATTTCTCAGTCTGGACTCGGATCTGTTTGCAGTATTTGGCATGCATTCCACTCGTGTTTTATATCAGAAGCATTAATTTATGTGCTGTAGTAAAGATAAAAGGCATGTTCGAGAGATTTAGGGTTCAAATCCTCACCAGTGTGAATTAGCAAAGTTCTTTGGAGGTAACCAAAGTGTAGTGATTTACATCAACTGAGGGTGTGCCTGTTTCTTTGCTGGGACCATTTCAGCTCACTGTTTAATGGTTGTTGCTCTGGATCTGCTAGTTAGTGTTATCGCATGAGGATCACACTGCACTTGGTGCTGCTACCTTTCCCTGTGGCTTGGATTCAGCCTCCCAAAAAGGCAAATCTATCTGTGTTCTTAGAGCTCTTTAATACAAAGCACACAAACTGTTTGTAGCAGATATTAGCTGGCTTTTGCTGTATTTGGGAGTTTATTATCAGGAAATTTTAACTTGTAATTTACCTGTGTTTAGCACTTCTAGTCGCAACACCTGGAGAATCAATGAGTGAAACATCATTTAATCCCACCAGTCCTGCACCTACAGAGCTAAGCTACTTAACAAACCCCAGCACTGATTCTCCTGCTCTGCTTTTGGTGCCCACTGACCTTCCCATCTCAGGAGCTGCTGGTGTTCTTCATGACCTTAACATAACACACAAGACTTTCAGTAGTCTCACTCTGTCTTGGGCAGCACAGGATGAGGTTTGGATCAGTTCTTTATCACTCTGAAAGACCTACCCAGTTTAAACAGAATACAGGAAATCTTTTTGCTGGGAAACCGTTGTGAAACAGAATTTGCCAGTCTCAGAGCAATGGAAGCACTCAGAGTCAGCTCTCTTGGTCCCTGGAAGCCCTAGCTACTGTCCTAGCTACTATGGATTCATTAGCCATATGTTTCTTTTCTGCTTTGAAATACAGAACTTCATTTCATACTGCTGACCCATTGCAGAAATGCTGGGCTTTGTGAGTGATGCATCCTTCCATAGTTGCTCTTTTCTTTCTTCCTTTTGCATGGGATAAATATCTTATTGCTATGGAATGAGAGCCTTGAGTGGTGCCGCATGGAAAATTACTTTTAAGCTTTTAAGGTGATGTAGCATCAATTTTCTCTTTCAAATTGCACATAACAAGAGATGTTGGTGCATCTGCTATTTACAAGGCACATGAAAATAGCAAGATGCTGTAGGTTATTTGCATTGTGGTTCAAGAACAAGAAAGATTGCAAGGATGTTCTGGATTGCAGCATTGGCATGGAAGTGGTGATGTCAGAGAAATAAAAGACTAACACGTTGGGAGTATTCCTTTTACCTTTTATCCCTGTTATATAAATCTCACGAGGAAACAGACCTATAGCTACAGGGCTCAGTTTGATAATAATCAAAGTACCAGTGAGTAAGGTCATATCTGGAGAACCTAGCTGAAGATTAATGACTTCACCTGCCCATCATCAAACCCAGATTCACAGCGTGAGATAGAATATGTACATAGGAACACACAGATTTTTTCACACGTACTGCAAGGCTAGAGCACCTGATTTCTCAATGGCTGGTTCTTTTTTTCTTGTTTAAGCAAGAAACATCATCCCTTGATATCATTTGCTATGAAACTGTCATTGTTTCATCCTCTATGTTGGATGTTTTATGGATCAGGCATTTGGAGGTTTCCAACAGTCCAAGTTGGTGCATGATCTTGTATGAGAATCTCTTGTTCCCTAAAAAGCATGATGGGGTTGTGTGCACTTCCATTGCAGACATGCATGAGAAAGGAACAGGAGGAGAAGGGACTCTGCATCTTGGAGATGAATGAAACTGAGCACTCGTCTGAGTAATCTGAATTGCTTTTAAGCTGTGATGATTGCTGCATTACTTATTATAATCAAGCTTTTCTTTTTCATTGTCATTTGAAGTCCATGTGTTTGTTTGATTTGTTTCTGTTGCCACCAAAAGATCATTATTTCTGATACAGTTCTTTTCTGTCCTGCTTTCTCTTTTTCAGCTCAAGGGTGCTGTTTCAACAGGATTCATCTTTTACCTCAATGAATCTAAAGCAAACCAGCTCTGAATTCATGCTTTTATTGTTTTGGTAGAACATCACTGTTCTTTCATAAACAATTTCTTCTTTCCAACAGGATGGGAAAAGCTCATAAAAACTTTTGTGTTCCTAAGTAGCTGTTTACAGTAGAAATTTACTATACATTACTGAATCTCACTGCAGGTAACTGTGATCTGTGAGTTCTCCATCTCTGAAAATACAACCCCAGCCACATATATAAGGCTATGTAGCAGTCATACAATAAGCACTCTTTTTTCACAGGGGGGTAGTTTATATGAGTAATGTTGCTGAGTGTAAATTTTACTTATTCCAGAGCCACTTTATCTTCTGCCTAAGAATAGGCATGAAGCTTAACACTGCAGTTTACAACTGACAAATCAGATTCATTTCCTTTCATGCACCATCTTATAAATTGTTAGGTATTCAGATTGGGATGATTCAGATTGATTCTGTTCTTGTTATAATGCTGATGTGTCGACAATCATAGAATTATAGAAGAGTTCGGGTTGGAAAGGAGCTTAAAATCATCCAGTTCCAACCCCCCTGCCATAAGCAGGGACACCTCACACTAAACCATGCAATAAATAAGTGCTAAAATGTGATCAAAACCAAAGGCCAATGCTAGATCATGCAGGAAGTTTTTCCATGCAGAAAAATCCAGGTGTTACAGTCATTTTCCCGTATGACTGCTAATTTGAAGGAATCAGTTGTATTTTTTCTCTTAACAGAGGACTTTCTATTCTTGCTGAGAAAATGACCTCAACTTTCAGCTCTGACAACATCAGAGTTAGCTCTGATGGTTCCCAACTTCCTCTGCCACCCTTGTGGTGACTTATGAGAATATTCATTTCTATGACTGCAGATTTCAGGTTTAGGTTAATATCAGTAACACTGAAAATCCAAAGCGCTCAGCCCCAGGAAGGTTTTGTGGACAGAATACTGTAATAAAAGGAAGACAAATCCATTAAACAAAAGATATTTAGACACGGAAGAATTTTCCCCTTCTTTATATTTTTGGATTAGAAATAGTTTGGAAGAGTAAATAACATCGTTCATGTGGACACAACTAAAATCATAAACACCTGAATTCCAACTGCTAAACTTGGTATCTTCCTACCCTTACAACTGGGTGCAGTATTCACCTCATAATGACAAAAACTGTGTTGTTACTAGTGCAGTACAGTAGTTACAGTAATACTTACCGGTCTCATAGTGAGTTGTAATTAATGTTGGCAAGACACTTGCAGCTGTAAGATGGTCTAAAAGCTGCTTTCTGTAAGCAGTCTTTTAGCATTAATGTGGTTATTATTTTTCATTACAGTTCTTTTCTTACTGTTCTGTTGTGCCATGTCTCTGAAGACACTTCACAAGTTATTTGAGGCAGCTGAGAATGTAAATGTGTGTGTGTGGGTGCATCTTTGTGTCACTGACTATAAGTGACATTTTTAACGTGGAACATCATTTAATGATATGTCATCAGCACTAGTCTGTAATGTGAGTAACTGATTGACTCTCTGTCCTTATCCAGAGGAGGAACCTGAGCTTGGAAAATTATCAGTATCAGAGACTGGCTGGGATGGTTTCCAGCTCACCTGGACAGCAGATGACGGGGCATATGAGAACTTTATCATTCAGGTGCAGGAGTCTGAGAATCCCGACGAAACCCGGAATATCACAGTCCCAGGTGGACTGCGCTTTATGAATGTCACAGGCCTCAGGGCCAACACACCTTATAACATCACACTTCACGGTGTGATTCGAGGCTACAGGACCAAACCCCTTTCTGTTGAAACCATGACAGGTATCTTTTCAAGTCATTCATGCAGCCTGGTGGCTCCCTTTTTTTTGCAGACAAAAATGGGAGCCAGAGCTATTGAAACTGCTTGGCAAAGCTTGCTCACTTTGCATGGGGAGCACTGAACTCATTAAAGCTTGGCTGAACATCTCTGGCATGGAAATGTCTCTTGGTCAGACTTTCCAATAAGAGTCTCAGTGCCCCCATGGAGCCTTTCACTTTTAGGAATGGCTTCCCCCCCCAACCCCCCCTTCTGAATGGCTTGTTTTGTTCCCTTTACTTGCTTTTTGCTGGTTGACACTAACAGCAAACCCCAACTCACTGATGTCCATGCTCGGAAAAGCCCAGGTTGCCTTTTAAAATTACAAAATCCATTCATTATAGCCCAGAGAATTAAAACGTAAGATCAGGTTTAGTTTTTACCCTTTGGAAGCTATTTGTGAAACGATGCACTAGCTTCCATGTAAAGACAAACTTAGGTGTATAGTGGTGCATCTAACTCAATGCGAGGCCAGGCACCTTCTGTATGTTCTCATATAGAAAAGAACACAAATTAAGTCCTACCAAGAGTAGTAGCATACAATAAGCCGTATAAGGTTGTTAAACAGCCTGTTTGGTCTGAAAAAGATACAATGCAAGAAGACCAACTTCAGCAGAACTGCCTTGGCATAAAACTGGCCTGAAAGAAGGAAGGTAAGCTCCACATTATCAGAAGGTTGCATGGAAATAATCATAAGCCACAACAATCGTTTTCTGGCTGATACTGTGAAACATGTCAGTTTGAAATGAGAGCTTACCTGGAGCTTTGTGAGGGGTAAATACATACCTCTCTCTATCCTGTACGGATCAGTGGCTCTTCCTTCAAATATTTTTTGCTGGACAATATCTGATGCCTCTGGGCTTCCTTACAGACCTTTGCAGCCTCCTATGATTGTGAGATAGCCAGAGCTGGCTCGTATTTGATTTCCCCCAGCACAGAAGGGGACAAAACCACACAATAAGAACTAAACAGAGTTAAAACATGAAATGTAGTAGAGCTTGCTTGTTTCAATAATGCTTTAAGCAGCCTGGCTTAGGTAGAAATGTGTCTGGCACAAGGCACTCCCCTTGGGCTGTGTTCTGCTGCAGAAGTCCTGTGCTTTGAGAGTCCCAAGTGTGAGCTGGTAGCAGATTGCCCATTGAAAACTGACAAATGTGGCTAGACAAAGGAGGCTGTACAAGGACAAACAAGAAAACAGACATCATGGGTGTCCTGCCTAACTATACAATGTGCTCTCTTCTTCTTAACTTCATAAAAGCAGCAGAAGATGCCCTGCTGATGCTTTCCCTTCCCTTTCTGGGTCACACTCAGCACCCGGCTTTTCAAAACTGTCCCTTCTGGGGACTTCCAATTGTCAGGAATTTTGGAGTCTTCCTGTAACATCCAAGGGATGTCTGCAGAGAGGAAGAAACCCCAAGGCAGCAATCACTGTTCCGCATTTTGGCTCCAGCTTCAAAATTGCATGCCAGTTTTCATAGGCTTAAGCTAAAAAAGGAAAGTAAAAAAGCAAACAAAACACAACCTTTTCCTTTGGATAAAGAAAGAGCTCTAGGTTTAGCTTCTAAAACTGGAAGCTGGCTTTTCCAAATGCCCTGGGGGCATTCAGAAAAGTTCTTCTGCATCTGCTTTCATGCTCGGACCTCGAAGACACATGGCTGCTCCTGGAGGAAAAGGGAAATAGCCATAGCTATTTCCTTATTTAACATGTCGAGATGCTTTTGGATTTCTTCCCCTTGGTAACTGTCTGCTTGTAGCAAGCTTTTACCCAAACCCTCTTCTCCAGAGGCAGCTGGGAGTGCTGCCAGCATGAGCAGAGAGAAGTACAGTGTTTCTAGGCAGGAGGAGGTCCAGGGCTGTTCCTTTCTGACCTATGTTGTTTCCCTTCTCAGGAGTGCACCCCGAAGTTGGTGAGCTAACAGTTTCCGACATTACTCCTGAAAGCTTCAACCTTTCCTGGACAACCACCCATGGGGACTTCGACGTCTTTACTATTGAAATTATTGATTCTAACAGGTTGCTGGAGCCCATGGAGCTCAACATCTCAGGCAACTCAAGGACTGCTCATATCTCAGGGCTTTCCCCCAGCACTGATTTTATTGTCTACCTCTATGGGATCTCTCATGATTTCCGCACACAGGCAATAAGTGCTGCAGCTACAACAGGTATACAAAACTACCTCAGTGCTAACTCTCCTTTCCTCTAACTCTTCCTTACAGGTTGTGCCCCTTTCCCTGCCCTCAACTACCCCATCAGCCTACCCATTACCAAATCCTCTACCTCACTGTTTGAAACCTTCTAAGGAAGACGTGCCGGAGACATTTTGAACTGTGAATGTTAATCCACCAAAGATCCAGCAAAGCCAGTCAGTCGCATTATGATGCAATTTCATTCACACAATAAGTTTGGTCTTGTTCAAACATTCAGGTTGGGGCAACCTCTGCCACAGCAAAATACATTTCCCAAGAGCCAAGTGGGAGATGATGCATTGTGTTAGCTTTGAATCATGTCTTTGCATCTGTCACCCACATACAGGAGACAATATTCCTTTCAGATAAGCTGATTTCTAGACACAGCTTTTATCCTGATGCTTTAAATATATTTCAGGCACATTTCAGTCTGTGGCAGCAGAATCCTATCAGGTAGATGCATTGCCTGAATTCAGCCTCAGAATTCAAGTTGCATTGGGTGAGAGATTGAAAGAGCCCATTTGTCTTGATGTTGGTGAATGAACAGGAAGGCATTTAGCTCTTGGCACATTGCATATCTTCAGGTTTTACAGCTGGCAGTTTTTCTAGAAAAGACAGGGGAGTCAAATATTCAATGTGCTCTAGGTAGTAAGAGTATGAAAGCGGAAGGAGAGGAGTAGACTACAGAGACAGGAGGTGCATTCTCATAGTAAGCAGATGATAGTTCATGTTGTGATCATTTAAGTTTTGCTTGCTCCTGTGGCAGTTTTTTCCTAAGACCATGTCAATTTATCATAGCAATGGATTAACATGGCCAGCGACATTTAGCAGAATAGCAAATTTCAGTGATCAGATAATACAGAGTTCCAGTTTCCAGCATCAACAGATGGGTTAAATGGGCAGGGCTGCCATAGTAATTGTATGAACAACACTGAGAAACACAAAGCTAGATGATCTTTGTGACCCATGGCTCATGTGTATTCAAACTTCTATATTACTTTATTTTATTGCTTTGGGTTTTAATGATTGCAATACATTTCCATTTGTTTTTCTTTCCATAGTAGAGGAACCTCTCCTTAGCAAACTCAGTGTATCAAATGCTACCTCAGACAGCATGTCACTGACGTGGGAAGCTCAGGACAATGCCTTTGACCATTTTATTCTAGAAGTCAGAAACTCTGACTTCCCTTTGGACTCCCTGGTGCACACAGTGCCAGGGGCCTCCCGGCGCTATGTAGTCACCAACCTCAAAGCTGCCACTAATTACACTGCCCAGCTCCATGGTGTAATTGATGGGCAAGGTGGTCAGACCTTGACAGCACTGGCAACCACAGGTATTTCACCTTCCGGGTTTGCTTTTTGCTCTTCTTTATTTTGCTGTCCATCGAACTGCTCTAAAACATGGCTCCAACTCATCATCCTGCCTTTGGTCAATTATAAGGAGATCACTATGAGGGGAAGCTGAAAAATGCTGCGCTTGAGGGTGCTTAGAAAAAGAAAGATCTGAGACAATGGAAAAGGCTGAAGAAGTGCCCCCAGCATTAAGGGAGCCAGTAGTAAACCATAATTGGTTTCCTTATATATACACTTACCTGCAAGTTCTGTGTATATATAATCAACTTGCTCCAGAAGGTATCTTTGCACTCGATCTGGAAAAAAGTTCTTGCTCATCCCATCCTCACGTGCTTTGCTGTGGATGGGAAGCCTTTGTGTCTTTATCAACCTAGAGAGGCACCTGCATGCCATTTTTGTTCTTCATTCTTAAACCCAAATGTCTTCCATGACATTTGCATCTCTCGTTGGAGTTTCGTGCAGCATGCTAAATGACCAACCAGAACTGCATGGAGTGGTCTGATGTTCTGATGTCCTTCTCTGCCTGGTATTTTCATGTGTTCCCAGCAGACAGCAGGGCTCAAGAAGCAGCTTCACCCTTTCTTGATGGTCAGTCCACCACTGTCACTTGCATTGCTGCCTTTGAGTCTCTAAGACCTGTTTTGTTTCGCTGGATGTCAGAGCTTTTCCTATGGTGACAGTGATTCCAGGACGGCAGGAGATCACTAGGACTTGCCTTTTGCATGTAGTGTTCTTTGGAGTCTGGGTGTCTTGATGTGAACATGCCTGACTGGACGTAAGCAGCATGTGAAGGAATGTGGCCATTTCAAGATGAGATTGGAAAGGATTGGTTTGCCCTCGCTGACCTGCATGCAGGGCTGATGGCTCCATGCTTGGTTTCACCGGGGTTTGCACCCAAGCCTCTTCGCTTTGGGGATATTTCCTCATCTCCTCCCCTGTCTTCAGAAGTACCATGCTTACATGGTGACATCCCCACTGTCAGCCATGAAGGCATTGATGGTCACTGGTTGATAGCATGATGACAGCATGTATCCTTAACTGGGGCCACTTGGATTCACCTGTTCCTAGTCAATCCCTGAGAAGAAGGTGGACTATTATTTAGAAGTCTTGCAATGAGGGACGGGAGTAAAAGTTGGAACATCTTGCAGCAGTTCATGTTTTAGTTAAGAAAAGGATTTCATTCTGTCACTGTTCTCTCTGTCAGTGGGATACAGCTTTCTTACTTTTCTCCCAGCATGAATCACTTGCATCCTTATTTTCCTGTATCTCACTGCATTTCCCAAGGTGTTCTTGGTTCATACTCGATTGGCAACAGGAAACAGAGAAAATCAGCCCAGAGAGCAGACGTGGGATTCTCTGACCCCTGACTTCAGGGTCGTGTTTGTGCTCTCTCTGTGCTTTAATGAATCTTTAATGATTTTATGCTGCATGGGATAGCTTTAAAACAGATGGGCAAGGAGCTCTCCCCCTCCTATAGCCTGAAGGCCAAGTTTGTCTCCTGGCAGGGGGGATATGTGATTCTGAATCTCCTGTACTAGACAAAGAAAGTCTTTGCTTCTTAAGGAATTACTCTGACCACTGAACAGTCAGGAAAGAGAGCAACAGCAGCGTTGTGGAGTTGGTTTTTGTCAGTCTATTAGATATTCTCTGATTGTGCCTAATCAGAGGATGAGGAACACCTTATCTGTGGAGTCCAGGGATGTTTTGGCCTGAGATTAGTGCTGAGATAATAACTGTTAGGATTAAAACCCCTCATAAACTTCAGGGTTCAAATAGAAAATGCATCTACAGCTCCAGGCAACAGAAATGCTAAACAGAATCTGAACTGGGATTTCAAGGATGTCTGGTTTGGACTCACCTACTTCCTGCCTGAATCCCACTTTATCTACTTTGGAACTGCTGTGGGTTTGTATTCCCATCAAATTCCCAATGTGGAGTTCCTGCAATTTCTATGGTTTTACCATTTTACCATAGGACTATATACTGCTGGTGCTTCAGTAAATCAGGCCTACATTGCATTAGGAAAATCGAGTTTATTTAAGAAAATGGAATGAAAAATCAAAGTCAGCACTAATTTCAGTGGCTTCTTTCCAAAACCTGACAAAACAGCTCTTGCAATGCTCCTTTTTCTTTTATTCTTCAACCACTGCAAAACAGAGCTGATATATTCAGCCTTAGCTTTAAGCTTCTATAGACCCCCACTGCTATCCCCCAGCCCTGCAGAGTAACGCTGTGTCTTCACCTATGTTCCTTTCTCCTTCAGAGACTGAGCCACAGCTGGGCACACTCACCCTCACAAACGTTACCCCCGACAGCTTCAACCTCTCATGGACCACGAGAGATGGGCCTTTTGCCAAGTTTGTTATACACATTAGAGATTCCTATGCAGCACATGAACCCCAGGAGCTCACGGTGTCAGGAGGTGCTCGCAGCGCTCACATCTCAGGCCTGCTAGATTACACTGGCTATGACATTAACATTAAGGGGACCACCAGTGCAGGTGTTCACACAGAGCCCCTCACTGCTTTTGTCATGACAGGTACCTGCTTAAAGGTTTGGAGTCTGTTCATTGGCTCATAAAAATAGATGTTCCAGCATGGATAAAAAGAAAGGCTCTCTACAGCACTGAATATCTTGTCCAGCAACAATGGGTTTGTTTGCAAACTTATGCAAGGATGGGTCAGACCAGTCATGTTGACCTTAAAAAATATCCAGGGGGAATATAAGTTTAAAGAGGTTTAAGAGCTCTCTGGAGTCATAGAACCATAGAACCATGGAATGGTTTGGGTTGGAAGGGACCTTAAGATCACCTAGTTCCAACCCCCTGCCATGTTTAATAACCTTTTCCCTTGTCTAATAATCTTTTTTAACTCCTGAAATCTGAGGGGGCAGTTTACCAGTTTACCTAATAACACATCTGAAGGATCCAGAAGATACTGGATTTTAGAACAGCTCCTGCCCTGTGATATTATAGACTCATAGAATGCTTTGGGTTGGGAAGGACCTTAAAGTTATCCAGTTCCATCATCCTGCTATAGGCAGGGACGCCTCACACTAGACTGTGTTGCCCAAGGTTCTGTTCAACCTGGCCTTGAACACTGCCAGGGATGGAGCATTTACCACTTCTTTGGGCAACCTCTGCCAAGGCCTCACCAACCTTAAAGAACTTCTTCCTTATCTCCAACCTGAACTTCCCGTTTCAGTTTGAACCCATCACCCCTTGTCCTATCACTATAGTCCCTGATGAAGAGCCCCTCTCCAACATCCTTGTCACCTCAACACACCCTTTATGTCTGAATATTTTGGTCAGATTTGAGTGGGATTGGCTGTACATCACATGCCTCCTAGATGACCAAATAAATGTCACAGTGTTCATCTCCTATATGTATTCTGTGGCCAGCATGTGCTACTAGCGCTTATCTATGAGACAAGCCCTAAATAGGATTAATGGAGAAACTGAGGCCTTATTCGCCTCTCTTCACTAACATGCAATGGAAACATCTGTTACAACAGCAGCATCCTCACAGCATCTAGGTAGTGGCTTTCTGTGAAAGGCAATATCCATGATCATTTTCCTTAAGGCAAATGGTTGTTTTGCATCAGCTCCAGTTTGTCCCCTCCTGACAGTCACGTAGCCAGAAGTTAAACAACTGCTTTCAACCCCCTGCTCCTTTGCTCTACCAGAGCCCAAATGCTTCCTTGCTGAAAATGAGCCATGGACATTGGTATTTGGAGCAGAAGCTTCCCACAGCTAGGTAAACAGCAGAAGGATGTGCCAGCAGTTCACATAAATCTGCTGGGCTTAGAGTGTTGGTGTCACTCAACACTTACCCCAGGAAAGTAATTCCAGCTCATTTTTTGTTTACCCACCCTCCCAAAGACCTAACCAAAACGTGAATCTTTGGGATTGCTTGATTAGAAGCAAGCAAGAGGCACAAATGACTCCAAATTGAGTAAATTTGTGCTGAATCTCTGGCACCCAAATGTACAAACATTAAAGCATAAGGACTTCCAAATTATAAAGCTTCAGGAGGGAATTTTCATGCCAAGTTCTAACAGAGCATTGATTTCAGCTGTTATGAAATGTCAAAACCAAACCCGAAACCCTTTCCCAGAGAAAGTTCAGTGTTTAACCAACTGACATTTTCTAAAGTGAGTGAAATGTGAATGATTGGAAGATGGGATGAGTTTAGCTCCTGCACCAACGCATCAAAGCTTGATTAATAGTGTAGAGAAATACTAGTAATGCCTTGGATTCAGGATCATGACCAGGGCTTCGCAGAGCCAGTTGATCTCCCTATCTATCTGACTTGTCAGATTTCGAGTGAGCAAAACACATCTCGTGAGAATTTGGCCTCTATTTAACTTGATGGGAAAGTTTTGAGGAGCTGATCCCAAGCTTTGACAAAGGTCAGGCTGATGGGAAACACAAGAAGATCCCCCACTGGAATTTCTTGAAGTTGTCAACAGACCACACTAGCAGCTGCCTGTGAAGCTCTTTGGACACATTAGCTCTGTTCTGCCATCGTTAGCCCCTGCCCTTAGCCAGTGCAAACCCTGGCTTCTCTCCCATCCCCAGCAAAACCCAAAATATTTAGTGCTTGCACTGGCTATGACCCTGCCTGATTAATGTCCTGCTTCTGGCAACTCTGACCTCTCCACCACTGAAATGAAAAGCTGGAGATATTCATGTGAAGTAGAGAGATAAAGAAGCAAAATACAGGAACTGCAAATGCCAAAGTTGAGGCTTTGTCCCTAAAACACCAATGGTAGAGACAAGTGGAAGGAAATGAAAGCTTTATGCATAGCATTTCTAAGCCAGTTTTGGTTATAACTGTCTTGCAGTGCATGTGTAACAGAAGAAATGTGCTTATACAGTGAGCTTGGAAGGAATTTCAATAGAGCTTGTGAATTGATGGTGCTGAGACAGCCTTGATGAAAATGTAGCATCTAACTTCTGGAGGCTCCATTGAAAATCCTGGTCTTGTGGTCCTGGCTATGCACTTCTGTTAAATCCATACTTTTGGGGGAAAATGTGATTTATGTTTGGTGAAATCTGTGACACTTTCTAATTTGCAATGTTTTTCGCTTCTTTTTTGTGTGTGTTTTTGCACCTTCCCTTCTTTCAGAGGCCATGCCCCAAGTGGAAAACCTAACTGTCTCTGATATTAACCCTTATGGGTTCACAGTGTCGTGGATGGCATCAGAGAATGCCTTTGACAACTTTCTAGTAGTCGTGGTGGATTCTGGCAAGCTGCTGGACCCACAGGAGTTCCTCCTTACGGGAGCCCAGCGGCAACTGAAGCTTAAAGGCCTTATAACTGGCATTGGCTATGAGGTTATGCTTTATGGTTTTGCCAAGGGGCACCAAACAAAGCCCCTAAGCACTGTGGCTGTTACAGGTATTTTGATGTGAACAAATTGTTCTCTCCCACCCTTTTTGTCTTGCTTTTCTTCTCACATGGAAGATGTCTCATGCAATCCATTTGCAAAGCAAACCTTGGCTTTTGCATCCTTTTCTGCATCATGGCTACACGTAACTCCTTGTGATTGATAGGTTCACCAATGAAATTCTGTTCCTTTTAACTCAATATTTCCCTTTTCCCTTTACGAGGGATCCTGCAGAGGCGCATGAAGTGGGTTGAGGGGTGAAAGTTTCTGGTGTGGTCATGCAGGTTCTTCTAACTGAAGTCTTTAAAGGGCTGCATGTGGGAGCTCGTCTTGTTAATAGCTGCTGGGTACATCAGCATTCTCCAACTTGCAACCATCAGGACCTTCAGAAAGAGTCATGGATTTCTTGCCCATGGCCTCCTTTCTATCACTCTCTGTGTGGATTCCACCCAAAGACCATCAAGTGTGATCAGTGCCACCTGTAAGGTTGGCTGGCATCTCTCCAGAAGCTTCATCATAGCTGCTGTTTTCCAGTAGCATTTGAGCTTTCTTGAACAATCATTGCAGAACCTATCCTCTAGCCCCATAACCATCCAGTCTCATCTGCATGACAGTGTCTATGCAGTAGTAAAGCTGGGGTTTACCTCCTTAGAGGTTCTTCTGTGGAAGAAAGAAGTGCTCTGGAGATGCTGTAAGACAGTAACGACTCCAGTAGCATTTCTCTAGGTAATGATGCTTGACCATACTGCGCTAAAGATATTTTGCAGGTAATGAATAACTTACAGCTCCTGGGATCCTCTTGAATGGGCTCTTTCATCAAAGACAGTCTTGTATTTGGATTTAAGTGTGTGGTTTAAGGGATATGAGTTTTCATGCTGCTTTGGCATTTGTTTAATATTGAAGTAAAGGGTCCATCTGCTCTGAAACATCACAGATGCCAGAAGCGCATGAAACAAGGGGTTTGCATGAAGTAAAAGACTCTTTGAAGTGGCTTCTGTATTGTCCTCCTAACAGAGAGAGATCTGACAACATTCAGGCATGCCTTCTATAACAAGAGCTTGGGTTTATTATACATGAAGGTTTCACAGAGGTAGCAAGGGAGAAATGCACCTGAAACTTACTATTAGCATGTGTAACTTTGCATGTCAGAGACAAATGGTGTATGTCCATGCAGTGGATTTGCTATTAGAGTGGAAGTTTGAATGAGCCTGCACACACTCACATGTATCTTCTTCAGTATGTGTGTAACGCTAACAGTCTTTTCACTTGGTTTTTTTCAATAGCTGGCAGATTGTTTCCCTTTGTTTGAACTGTGGTTGGATTCTTGCAGTGTGCTGCAGCCAGACCTTAAAGAGGTCTCTAATGAACTGATTAAAAAGTCATTTCTTTTCCCTACTGTTATCTTCTCCTTTTTTAGAAGCAGAACCTGAGGTCGACAACCTTCTGGTTTCAGATGCTACTCCAGATGGCTTCCGTCTGTCCTGGACTGCAGATGATGGGGTTTTTACCAGTTTTGTTCTCAAAATCAGGGATACCAAAAGGAAATCTGATCCACTGGAACTAATAGTACCAGGCCATGAGCGTACCCAGGATATAACAGGGCTGAAAGAGGGTACTGAATATGAGATTGAGCTCTATGGATTTAGCAGTGGACGACGTTCCCAACCCATAAATGCAGTAGCAACCACAGGTATTGTCTTTGCAGTAGGAAAAACATAGCATGTTCATGCCTGTTTCTTTCAGCATCTCTCCTTTTCACAGCCTGCTTGAGCTATAACAAACTGTCTTCTGCGTGTCCCTTATCCAAGTGACTGTTTCAGTGTGGTGTACTTGTCATCAGTCATCTCAGACCCCTTAGCTTCATCACTGTCTATTTAATGTGGTTTGATTTAATTACTTTTTAATATGGTTTGATTTAATTTTATGTTCTGAAATTAGGTAGTAGATTATAGCAATTAAAGCACAGGCTCTGAGGGACAGAAATACTGTCTCTGTATCAGCTTTTTTCTGTGATTCCTGACACTAATTACATATCAGCACTGCACAACACTTCACCTCCTTAGAAAAAAGGTACGATAAAACAAATATACTAGAGCTTTAGAGAAGTTTATTTATGGCTTGATCAGCAAAGGACTAAGCACCATTAACTCAGATCTTACTGGGAGCAACATATGTTTGATAATCCAAAATCAACATGAGTTTCTTGCAGAATCAAAGCTTTGAACTCCCTCAGCAGAAGTTGCTATATATTCTCCTTCTTGTGTGTCTGAAGTCCTGATGTGAATGAAGAAACGTTGTAAACATAACTGTAACTGGCTTCTCTTTGAAGTTAGCCTAAGCCTATTTGTGCTCCTGAAAAACCTCCATCAGAACAAAGCTTCATATTCTCAGTGTCAGGGAGAAGGACATTTTTGCTTTTGTAATGGCAATATTTTCTTCTTCCTTTATTTTTCTATGAACATGAATATATGCAGATACTGTGTATGCAAGTAAAAAGTTCTCGAGGCTTAGGTTGAATTCTTTAGCTTAATTATACAAAGAAAAATTCATACTTTGAAGCATTTCATTTTGGTACTTTTGAATGAAGATTTTCTTCTTTTTTTCCCCTCACTAAAATCATGGTTTCATTTGGAAACATTAAATCCAAAGCAAATGAAACAATGACCCACATTCACTCTCTTAAAAATGCTCCTCTGCTATAAAACCCCAGTAATTTCAAGTGAACCTAGTTTCAGGAGGGGAATGAGAAGGAACCAGGTGAGTTCAGTGTGTAAGGAAGCCAAGAGAAATGCATTTGCCCAGTTGTAGCAGTGTGCTCCAGACAACAGCAACTCAGCACTGAACAGCTTCTCCTGAAACACCATAGACTCATGATTCACCCTAATGTCTGTGGTGCCAGTTGTTAGCATGGAAAAGCACATTTCTGACCAGCTCTACTGATTGCCATCACATCCCTTGAATAAACAGCAAGAGCATGTTTACCCTTACCCAGACATTTACATGAAGCAGAATATGCATCCATCACAAGCCACCTTTCTCCAGGCTCATGTGGGTTGTCTCATAATGGAGAGGGATGTTTAAAGTCAGCTGCACTTGTTATCAACATGTCCCCATTTTCACTGACTTCCAGAATATTTATGGTAAACCACTAAGAGTTCCCATTTTCCTCGTGACTACATTCTTCACCTCTTTCAGGGAGATTTAGCACATGTCACCTACTGAAACCAATAGCCCAGAAGATGTTTAACAGATACAAATAGCCTGTGGATAATTGTTAATAAAGCTGGAGCCACAAAAATCCAGCTAAGTAATTCAAACTGCAGGTTACACCACGTTGGAAAGCTGGGCCACTGAGACACCAAACTAATTTATCTTGTTAGGGGTGGATTATTACATGAACGTATGTACATTTATAGCATGTCCAGTCTGGTGGCAAAGAAATATTTCTGTACCTGAAAGGTGCAGCTCACCCAGGCTTATATTCAGCCTTGCTTTATTCTGGCCTGTGTACAGGTTACAAGGAATAAATTAACTAGAAAGCCTTTAGGTTTAGTAGAGGAGATAGTAAAAAACCAGTTAGAACAAAGCTAGCAAACAGAGCAGCAAACCTAAACCAAACACTACCTGGAAATGAAGGCAGAAGAAGGATGTAGATTGAAAATACTTCTCTGTACTTACCACTCCCAGCTTCTCCCTTTTTCCCCGCCTGGGCATGTGCCCTTGTACACACAGATGTTGTCTTCAGGGATCAGGTCCAAGCAATCTTCCCACACCCATCACAAGTAGTTTTTCCTCCTTTGTTTACTTATATGTGAATACCCATACAAATGAGCAGCAGTTTTCCCCCAGATCCCTGTAATGTCATTGTTAAAAGGCTGTCTTCTTTGGGCTGATGATGCTACCCTACTCTGCATTTATCTGTTCTTCTACCCTCATCACTTCTGCTGTGGTTGAAATCATCAGTTATAAAAACACTGTAGTGCAAGGCAGCATCATTCAGATCCGCAGAGTCCAACCAAGCTGGCTCAAGGGACTTTGTCCACTGCTGCTTTCAGAGGGACAGTCAGTGTCTTTCAGAAATCCATTTGTATAATGTTTGTTAAGATGCAGTTCAGCCCTCACTGGGCACCACAACCTGGCTATGTGCCACTTCTTGTCCTTGGTAGGAAATGTGGGTCTTACACTGCCTCTTTCCTCTTCTTCTAATGGTGTTCTGCCACACCATGAAGCATTTCTCAGCTGAGATGATCACCAAATACTTCACATGCTCTTTATACATGATAAAAGTCACCTGATGCTTCCTGTTGCCTAGGAGAAGAACATACTCCTATAGCCTGTTAGGAATGGAAGAGCAAGCTCCTGGGAAAAACTCCCCAAAGAATAGCAGCTACTCAGATTTCATGGGTGCTTCAGCAACCTCACAAGGAAGTTCTCTGTCTCTCATACGGCTCATGGGGAATGATGCTGGAGGGTAATGCCCATTACCTGTATCTGCCCAACAGATGAACTGGGGTTTTGTGAGTGACAAGACAGAAGCATGCTGGCCATTTTTATGCCTGCTTAATTTTGGCTTTCAGGTACCTCCAGAAGATGATTTCATTTGCTGCTTTTTCATTTCCCTGTGCTCAGAGGTACCACTCATGCATCTCTGGGACTCATTCCAGGACTGGTGCTTGTTGTCGTTGTCCACTGTACTTCCTTTGCTAGCTTTGCTTCCAGGAAAGTACCTGCAGTTGTGGCACTTGGGAACATGGAACTCTCAAATAGTCAAGGCTTTTCTTACTACTGTTTGTTATACAGTTTACCTGCTGCAGAAAACAAGTGTTAAGCACAAACAAGTGTGCCCAGCAGAATTGAAATGGGATGGGTTGGGTATTTTATTTTCTGGGAAAGGCTGGAATTCTTCGTGTCTATGAAAATTGATTCCTGGTTCATCTCTTTGCTCTCCAGAGTCATCGCAAGCACTTCTCACCAGTCACAAAGTGCACCTACAATGTGAAGCGAAATCCATGTGATCCTCACTTCTCTCTCCTTCCCAATTTCTCTTTATGCTCCTCTGTTTCCTTCAGACTGTACCTAAATCAGTAGCAACTTCATGTGCCGTGTACTTTTACCAACCCCACCTTACTTTCTTAGTTATCTTTAATTCATTCCTTTTTTTGGCTTTTCCAAGAGAGCAAACCCCTCAAACTCAACATGTCTCATGAGCTCCAGAGGAATAATTTACCTTTCTCCTGAGAGCTCCGTGGTTTTTCTTTCTTTGCCTTTCACTTGATTTAGTGCCTTGCTGCTCCAGCTTTGGGGACACATGGAACAAACAGCCTTTCGACTTCTTACCCACAGGCATGTTCTTTCCAAGCTATTTCAGGCCCAGTCACTTTTTTTCTCCTCTTATCCCCTGCCCCTGCCCTCAACCTGTCTCCACTGCTCTTAATGTGGCTTGATATCCCCTCTGTGCTTAATGGTCTGCTCTGTGTGGGCTGTTTAATTTTTCACAACTGTCAGGGTTGTTTTGGTTACAGTCAAAAGAGCAGATTGGAAGTGAGATGCCCAAGGTGAACTTTGAAGTGACAGGGCTCTTTACCATGTCCTTCCAGAAGCGTTTTCCATGCTTGTTTTACAGCAGCTGAATTAAGCCTTAGACTTCACATTAAGTGTTGGTTTGCATATTAAAGTTGGGTCATTTTGGCAATCTTGGGCTTTGTTTACCCAGCTTGCTGATCTAATTTGGATGGACAATGTAGTGCTCAGCCCTATACAGGGAGAGGCTGTGTTGTATGACAAAGAGCTGCAGTGGAACCACAAAATGCCTTCCTCATGATGGAATGAACTTGGATGTCCTCTGGATGGATTTGCTTAAACGCACCTAAGAAAATCATGGTCTCAGATAGAGATTCCAAGAAGTAAATCTTATCACTTCTAGTTTGAAGCCAACAGAGGTTACAGCCAGTAAGTGCTGGAGAGAATGGACCCTTGATGAACCCCTGCACTTGAGTCCTGGCCTTTTTTAGGCATCATCCAGTAGAAACTTCATGCTCAAGCAGAGAGATCTCTCCACTGCTAAGGGCTGCCATTGCTGTGTGTCACAGACAGGGCTCTGAGACCCAATGGAATGTCTAAAAATCATTCAAGGAAACTGGGGTGGAAAAAATATAAGTACAGTGACTCATGGGTAATAGAATGGCATTCCCGTAAGTATTCTTCCATACTCTTCTATGACACTGAAATCTCTGTTACTTCCATGTACATGATATGTAGGCATATGTCTGGGATAGTTTTAAGCTATGTACTTCTGTAATGTTACTGAAAAAGGAGAACTTAGACCACACGGATAGTTGCTGTCAGTGTGTGATAAAACCATTAGCTGTTTGATACTCCCTGCGTAAGTGTTGTTCAGGACAGAATGTTGATAACATCAGCTTTTGGGATAGAGGGATAAGATAAATCAGTGTTCCAGCACTAAGGACTGATAAGCAAATGATTTAACTTTTCTTTCTATGTGGTCTGTTTGTTCTCTCTTCTCCATTGACAGTTGTTGGATCTCCCAAGGGAATTTCTTTCTCTGACATCACGGAAAACTCGGCTACAGTGAGCTGGACACCCCCTCGCACCCGCGTGGAGAGCTACCGCATCTCCTACGTCCCTGTCACAGGAGGTGAGACCTGGGAGGAGGAGCAGAGAGGGAAATGATAAAGGGAGAGCAGAAAGGGTTTCTTCTGTTGATACCCATCTCTCAGAGCAGCTCCAGATGATCTTAAATCTCTTTTTTCTTCAACCTGCTGACCAGGACCATGGGTATACATGCACGGTCCCAATAGTCAACCTCTGTCTGAACATAGTCCTACGTCCCATGGGCAAGGCTTGTAAGTCTGTTCAGAGCTAGATGTTGGGTGATTGTACCCCTAATAGGGCCACGGTCACAAAACTCTCTCTTCCTGCTGAGCCTCCTAAGTAAGGGTTTATTTCCAAGTTGTCTCATTATGCACTTTATGATCTAAGCATATCTGAAAAGATGGCCCTTGGAAATAATAATCATGATCCATGGTTGTAATAGTTTTCCAAGGCGGTGATTTTTCTTAGTAGTCCCCAATGTTGTTTCATTCCAGCCATTAGATCACTGTTTTAGTGTTCAGCTGAAAAAACTTCCTATACTTCAACAGATTTTTAGCATAACTTAGGGACATCTCTGAGAGGAAATAGCTAAGGAGCAAACACTGCAGACATCAGGACCATAAAAGACTTGCTGTTGACTCAGACAAGAAAACACATAGACCTTTAGACAATGCAGTATGTAAGCACACATGTAACTTTAAATATATACTGGTACCACCACAAAGGAAAAGGAGCAATCCACAGGCATAAAGTTAGGCACTTATCTAAGTGCCTTCCCGGAATAAATAGAGAATATGAAACATATTGTGTTCTCACCCACATATGCAGCACCTCTTAAAATAGCATATACTATATCTTGGTTTGAAATGAGATGGGTGAAGCAGAAACTTCCAGTTCTTGCCAGAAACAAAGCAGATCTAAACAGCAAGGCCTGTCCTCACAGGTATAGGAACTTCCACGTACAAAGCGCTGTGTTTTCACCTTACATCTCATTTGTAACATGAGATTCTTCTGATCAGAAATGATAATTTTTCTTACTGTTGGCATACACCAGGAATGAATCAAACCGATGTCTTAGAGGTAGGTGTTATGGCAGCAATATTTTTTCCTGAGGCTGCCCTTTGACATTGGTGGTTGTAACCAAGTGGAGAAAATTCACCTCCTGCACAAGTCCATCTGTGTTGGTCATAATGTCTTTAACTTGGAACACATCCTTCTAGCATTTACCGGAGTATTGTGTCACTGATCCCTTGGCATTTGGCTTCTTCCTAGGTACTCCAAATGTTGTTACAGTTGACAGAAGCAAGACAAGGACCAAGCTGGTGAAGTTAGTGCCAGGTGTAGACTACAATGTTAGTATCATCTCTGTGAAAGGCTTTGAAGAAAGTGAACCCATCTCTGGCATTCTGAAAACAGGTAATCTATAAAGAGGAAATGGGAGGTTTTCAAATGCATTGTCTGTGCTGTTGGAAAGACTCAGAAACTGGAGCTGAAGACCCACTGAGATCCCATTTTTGCTGTCTGCACAAACTGCAGGAAGATTTGTGGCCAGTCTTTCTTTGAGTCCAGAACCTGTAAGTTTGATCAGGCTCCCATTTGCTAATGGCTGAACCAGCTTGCAGTGAGACAGAGACCATTCATGTATTTACAGTCCTAAGACATCAGAAAAACCAAACAGTTTCATTAACACCATTGTACAGATGAGGTAGTGAAGGGCCAGCTCAGCTGAGGACTTCAGACCGGTTTTGTTGTGTACTCAAACTCCACAACTCCCAGGTTCCAGACTGCTCTAAGCATAAAAGCAGTCTCTCTCATAGTTTTTCTTCAATACAGCTTTAAATATCCCTGCAGGAAATGAGGGTCCACTGTGTTCCTGCTGACCCCATCCTGCTGTATCATTCCTTCATTCTTTTTTTGTGGGGGATAATAGATATTCAGAGAACTAAGGCAAAGAACAAGATGCTGCGTACTGGATAATATAGAATCATAGAATCATAGAATGGTTTGGGTTGGAAAGAACCTTCAGGTCCTTAAGTTTCAGCTCCCTGCCATGGGCAGGGACACCTCACACTAGATCATGCCACTCAGGGCTCCATTCACACTGGCCTTGATCACTGCCAGGGATGGAGCATTTATCACTTCTTTGGGGCAATCTGTTCCAGTGCCTCACCACCCTCACAGTAAAGAACTTCTTCCTTGTATCTATCCTGAGCTTCATCTGTTTAAACCTATCACCCCCTATCATATCCCTTGATATAATGAAATTTGTAGCCCATTCTGGCTGTTCTGGAGGCAGATATTTATCCTAATTCAGGGAAAGCATAAACCTGTGTGCAAAATAGAGTCCCATGAGGAAGCAAGGCAGGATGTGTGGGGATTTTGGATGGTTGCTAGCTGTTTGGTTTATTTTTAAGCATGAAGGGCAAGCTGGCGGAAGGTCACAGTGGCTATCAGTTATCCCCTGAGTTATTTTTCCCAGCTTTGTCTCCTGAGTTTGCTTCAAAAAGCAGTCAGACTGGAGGGTGCTGAGAGAAATACGTCACCTCTGACAGAGCCATTAAGATTGGTGATATCAAGACTGATCTGAGAGCATAGTGATGTCTGCTCCCAGTGCTGAATCTTTTCATGCATTGACCTCCCTTTCCAGTGGAGGCATTTGATGTCTTTTTATAGGCACTGAAGTATTTTCTTTGGAGCGCCACTATTCTGAAGGGGGTCATTAAAGCTGCATCAAGCAGCACTGTTTGCACATTTTGTACCATATATTTTCAACAGAACATCGCACAGAGCTGAAAGAGTGTTTGTCAAATTCCCTGAATCTGTTATTCTCTTTCTTGCAGCTCTGGACAGCCCATCAGGCCTAATAGTGGTGAACATCACAGACTCTGAGGCTCTGGCAACCTGGCAGCCAGCAATTGCTGCTGTGGATAACTACATTGTCTCCTATGCTTCTGAGGATGGTAAGAAGAGTTAGTGGTGGGTCAGGGAGCTGACAGCATTACAGTCTGGAGACTCTCAGAAATGGGTGCAGCAGTGTGACATCCGGAAGATGGCAGGGGGTGTTACTTGAAGGAGATGCTTCCTTGCTGGAAGCGGTTTAATGATGATGCTATTAGTTAAACATCCCCAATTCAGGCATGAACAGAGATAAGTGAATCTTAGAAGGAAAAGCTGGTGTTATTACTCATATGAACACTAGAGAGTGCTAATACTTTTAGATAAAGGACTCTCGTGTTAATTCACGTTCAGTGTAGCTATGACCAGAGAGATGCTCTCTGGGCTTTTATAGTTTTCGCCTTGCTTGCAGATAGTAAGAAAAACATCAGTGGAGCAGGAAGCTGAGTACATCATGACATGAGTGAACAATGCTGGGACCTCTTCTCTTTTGTGGTCTCTTCTTAGAACCAGAAGTTACTCAGATGGTATCAGGAAACACGGTGGAGTACGACCTGAAGGGCCTTCAACCTGCAACCGAGTATACACTGAGTGTCCATGCGCTGAAGGACACACAGAAGAGCGAGACCCTCTCCACCCAGTTTACTACAGGTGCTGTGTCCCACCTCAGTGCGGGGAGACCCGACATCTCTTCTAGTCCCACTGGGCTTTCATTTCTCGAATACCTGAAAGCCAACCAGCACATTGTGCCTTTTTTGTTAGAAACCTGGACTTTGATAGTATTTTCACCAACTTTTCTCTGGTGGAAGACCGGTGTGGTCCAGATGGGGGTTTTCTGTTGTTAGTTCTACAGAGTCTCAAAGTAGGACTTCTTTGGAGTTCAAATCCTGGGGTACCAATGCTGAAGATATCCAGTTGGTTTCATACTGTGGCTTCCCATGAGCATCAATGAAATCATGGAGATTTCTCATTTTCTTGACTGGTCCCAGGGGATTAACTAGAGAGCCAAGAGCTAAGCCATACAAACTCAATGGAGAAGGGAAGCTATAGCCAGACCAGGTCTGGAAAGTTTTCCAATTCAAAAGAGGCATCATCTGAACCAGAGTTTTTTCCTGGGAATATGTAAATATTGATCAGTCCTGTAGGAAATAATAAAAGGCACAATATTGTTTCCAAAGACATTTCAATGCAGCTGCTTGCAAACTGAAGTGCCTGAGCAAGCCAATATTTTAACTGGAGTAAAATCAAACCTTTATTTTAAAACCTTCAATGGAGGATTTACTTTTTTGCCACAAAATTTAGGTTGAAGTATTTCCTGGCCTGTTTTAATATACTGCCCAGAAGATAGCCTGCGTCCTAAACACCACATAGACGTGATTTTAATTGATCTGTTTTCTCCTTTAGGACTGGATGCTCCAAGAGACTTAAGTACTGCTGAGGTCCAGTCAGAAACAGCTGTGATAACTTGGAGGCCTCCACGTGCTCCTGTCACTGGTTATCTCCTGATCTACGAGTCCATTGATGGCAGAGTCAAGGTATAGCATTTGTAACCAAAGCAGAAGAACTGTGCCTCAAAACAGGGCCCTAAGGCTGCTCTGAAGTGACCAGCAACAGAACGTAGTCATGTGCCTTAAGTTAAATATGCTGAAATGCTAAGTACCTGTTTCAGTGCTAGCTTGAACACAAATGCATTTAAAACCTGCTTAAGTACTTTCCTGTATTATTATATCCTGAAACAGAAGCTCAGTTGCAGCCTGAGTTTTGACAACTCTCTCTCCACAATACAGATAAAAGCACAAGCAACCATTTTGCCTCATTCCAAACCACTATCATGGAATAAATTCATACCCCCCAGGGAATGTGATTCCTCTTTCTAATCTCAGGAGAACCCATCCCTGTGCAAGTGAGATCTCTAAGGCAGGATGAATGACCATTGAAAGTGCCTTTTGCTCTCCAATAATTGTATTATGTTCGTACATAACTAGATTACAGTAGATGCTTAAATAGAAATGAGGTGAATCCCAGCAAAATTGACAGACAATTCTGGATGCCCAGCCTGGTACTTCAAGAAGGGTTCTGATTTTCAAGAAGCCAAATTCCTTAAGCAGACTTAAAGTCTTTTAAAGCTACAGAAAGAAGAAAACAGCCTTCTAAAGACTGGAGTATAATATTTCCTTGTTGAAAAGGGTGATTCTTCTCTATTTTTTACGAGTTTCACTGACATCTATATAATGTGTGGTTCAAGGCATGCCGACATTTATGCTAGCTTGCTTTTAAATCACACCGCTTACACATTCTGATGGTCATAAACATTTATTTCAAGTCAACTGCTAAAGAAAGTGAGCTTGATACAAATCTTAGAGAAATAGAACTTTTGTATTAAATTTTTTAGATGGTTAAAATGGCCCTAAATAATTACCACAAAAATAAAGTGACAGACTAAAATGTATAACAGCACCAGTTAGTATTGTTTTCTCACTGAGATTTTGCTGCATTGTTTCTCCTCCCCATAGGAAGTCATCCTAAACCCTGAGACTACTTCCTACAGCCTGACAGAGCTGAGCCCATCTACCCAGTACACAGTGAGACTCCAGGCGCTGAATGCATCCCTGAAGAGCAAAACGATCCAGACGATTTTCACCACAAGTAAGGACATCAGAGCACACTCACAGTGGAAGTAACACAGGAGCCGAGCTCTGCAATAAGCAGACATAGACCTCATTTTCAATCCAATTGTCAGTATGCACTTCATTTGCTTGTAGTGTCAGTGCAAAAGCCCCTGTTCCCCCCGCAGGCTGTCATCTGCTTTCCCCAGACTAGCAGGATGAAATCCTTTCCTTTACATCCATCCACATCGCCTCTATTGTCCTCCCTCTGAGGACACATCCTGCGTGAAACATCAAAAGGAGCATTCCTCTAAAATCCAGACTCACACCCTGGCTTGTCTCTGTATTGATGCATAGCAAGCTGTTAAAAATATCAGTGTTTTGAGCTGCAATGAAGCAAGCCACAGACACACACACAGATCAGTTCAGTCCAAGGAGACAAATTTCAGGGCAGGTTTTTTTCCCCTTCTTGCAAGATGAGTTTTCAACAAAGCCACATGGCATGTCTGTTCCAGCTCTGAGAGGACAGCTCTGCGGTAAGCTGAATGTCAGAATAGATTGGGTTCTCTGAAGGTCACTTTACAGCTGACATTCAAAGAGAGGTTGTTCAGTATTAACTGTGAAACCTTGCCTGTCATTAGTCACACTCTTCACAGCTGGCAGCCTTTCAGGAAGGACCTTCAGCTGTTTCCATTCTCCCTTCTGCTGCTTGTACCAACTTCAGCCCAAGGACACACAGAAGTGCTACTAAAGATCACACAGCTCCAAGGCTGCTCACAATCACTCCTTTGGTGGAACAGGATGAACTCTACCAATAGATGACAATCTGCATCCACAAATAAGAGAAGAATTAAATCTGGGTTTATTTAAGTGATATTTAGCAGACTGACTATAAGCAGGACTGAATGGGGTGGCTTCACCCACATGAACACGAAGGCAGCCTCAATCAGGTGGATACTTAAGCCTGGCCTTAATTCTAGACATACATTTGTGTGCTATTTAGTGAGAGGAAGCACTGAAACAGCTCCCTGTAAAGGGATGTTTTTCTCCAGATCCCAAAGCTGATGCAAATTCTCTGTAGCTGAGGCACAGGCAGGGATGTGCATCACACTGGAAAGGGAGCAACAGCCACTCTGTGAGCAGCCACAGTCAAACACTACTGTGGATACACCTAGAACATCATTCAATTAGACCATTGGCTGAAATAGTTAATGGCCTATGTGAACTTGAAAAGAGAAGAAGAAAAGCTTTTGGGGGGTTGAAATTGTTCCGGCTGCAATAATCCCACTATATTGTAGTCAGAAAGAAATGATTAACACCATTTCCCTGTACTTTCAACTGTTACTGTTTGCTTTCATTTCTAAAAGCCTCTCTTTATAACATTTAATACTGTACTTGCTAGCAAAATATTCTCAGTTCTTTTAGGTTGTAGTTCTGTGTTTGTGTTTTCCCTTCTCATTTCTGTCATATAATGAGATGTTGGTGGGTTTGGTTTTATTCAAAAGTTGCTCATGCCATTTAAATACTTAGCTGGAGGATGCGCTCCCATCATAGCAGGAATAGTTATCCGCATTCACAGCACTTCCACAAGTGTAGGCAGATGTGCAAAAGCATATTCAAAAGAAAAATTTGCATCATCTGCTGTTGACTGTGAATCTTTAGGATGTAGGAGGGGAATTACAAGCCCATTCCTGGGCCCTATACCTGGCTGTGCCTTTGACCTACAACAGATTTTCATGAGTCATCTGCATTCAATAAGTTCCTTGTAACTGCTGATTTCCTAAGGACTTCTTTCTCTCTTTCTGTGTGTGTGCAGCTGGTCTTCTCTATCCTTACCCTAAAGACTGCTCCCAGGCTCTCCTGAATGGAGAAACCACCTCTGGGCTCTACACAATTTACCTGAATGGGGACAAGGCTCAGCCTCTGCAGGTCTTCTGTGACATGGGCGAGGACGGCGGTGGATGGATTGTGAGTAACAGGGAGAGGGCCCACACCACCTTTACTTGCATCTGCCTGTGCTAAGAGCACCTGCTCATCTATGGGATCCCTCATAGTGCTCTACTGTCAGAGTAGGGCTGACTTGTCTATAAATTTGGGGAATTTAATCTTGGGTAGCACATGTGAGTGCCTAGAATGAAGGTTACCACATGTTCCTGTAGTTGGAGGAAAAAGAGGTGTCTCCACAGGATGGGTCACATCAGTGGTTTCAGTACTAGGAAAAGCACTGATCTCTTTCTGCTGGCTATAAGGGGTGCTGAAATGACCAGCTTAGATCAGATACATGCCTTCTAAGGAGCTAATTAGGTGCCAGGAGGATAGACTGACTCTATTTGAATAAGGGAAGCAATGGAGGAGGCTAAAGCACATGCCAGAGAAATACTGCTTCAGCAGCCATGCGGTGTGATGGCCAGCCAGGCTTCCCAGGCCATCATACAAGGAGCACAACCCACCCAGACAACAAATGAATTGAAATAAAAAGTGCCAGCTCCCTATACTGACATCCTCGAATCTGAACATGCCAGTGGGATCTGAGGAACAGAAGAGAAGAAGGAGCTGGAGAAATGCATGGCTAGGGGACTAGGGCATGTAGAAAGCCTTGGCTGAGAAATAGAGTTGCAATGGGCTGATAAAAAAGCAGAAAGACTGTATCATGAAGCCTGGGAACCCAACAGAGAAACTAGAGGCTTTAAAAAAGTAAAGCAGTCTTGGTACCATTCAGTAGTTGCAGTGAGACTGTTGCTTTGGCTGGTAAAGGCAGGGGAGCAGCAATGCCAAGTTCTGCATTTGTAAAAGCCATGTTACCAGCCCCCTTCTGTCAAAGGCAGCGTGTCCGTGACACTTCTTGCATGTGGTGGTTCTAGGTGTTCCTGAGGCGTCAAAACGGGAAGGAAGATTTCTACAGGAACTGGAAGACTTACGTGGCTGGTTTTGGAGATCCTAAGGATGAATTCTGGATAGGTAAGTGGCAAGAATTCATCTTTTTTAAAAAGAAAACATGAACACAGCCCAAAAGACCAGAAGCCACTTTGAACCCTCCATTTAGTTGGCAAAAGTCTGGGCAAAGGAGGTTAGGGAGAGCATGCTCTGAGGGAGATTGAAATTGCCAGGTCCATGCCAGTCCCTCTAGTCACAGCTCATAGATGTCATGGTCCTTGGCTCACTGTACATACCAAATCAGTGCTCACTGATGCTCCCTATAAGAAGTTAGAAGCTAAGCTGAGAAGCAACTGCAAACCTTCTTCTTCCTGTACTCCTAGGACACCC
This sequence comes from Agapornis roseicollis, assembly GCA_002631895.1. Taxonomy (NCBI): domain Eukaryota; kingdom Metazoa; phylum Chordata; class Aves; order Psittaciformes; family Psittacidae; genus Agapornis; species Agapornis roseicollis. Next base: position 117,483 of record NDXB01007398.1, on the reverse strand, counting down.
CAGCAGCAAAAGCAAACAACTCAAAGCAGCAAAGTGTGGAAAATAGCAGTAAAAAGCAATTTTTCAAAGCTTGTGCTACATTGGTTGAGGTTGTAAGTGAATGGCGGTAATGATCACACAGCACACCCTTGCTTTTCCCAGAGGGCTACCTGCTACTGTGATCAGTCAGCCTGTTTCTACCTATTGGTTTCGTGCTGACATTACCCTATAGCAATAATAGCTTTTCCCTCTTTAGTGTTTATGCTCAGGTGTATCAGACCAGTGTCCCTCTTTCATGGGACAACACAATGGTGCAGAAGTAAACACAGGGAGACAAATGAATTGTTCTTTTATGCTCACAGGTCTGGAGAACCTCCACAAAATCACTTCTCAGGGCCAGTATGAGCTGCGTGTGGATCTGCAGGACAAAGGTGAGATAGCTTATGCTGTCTACGACAGGTTCAGCGTTGGAGACTCCAAGACCAGATACCGCCTAAGAGTGGATGGCTACAGTGGCACAGCAGGTGAGGGGAATATTTTTGCCTTCTGATTTGCAATTTGCTCCCACTTGCCTCAAGATAACTGAATATTGCAGATCAGCATCACAGCGGGTACTTTATGTATGTCAGGTGCTTGAAAATAGGAACATATCAATATATTTTATGTTTCCATTTTAAATCCTCCAGTCATTTAGGTGCCACATTTTATGGCATGCTTACGGTGGAATATAAACTAGTATATTAAGCAGCCATCTATCTCATTTGGTCAATACTTGGCTGTCATTTATACAGCTAATAATAGCTTGGCACAGCCTCCTGTCTTGTCAGTGGAACGTGCAGCAATGTCCTGCTATAATATGATTTGTAATCAAATTGTATGCCTTTTGTCATCATTCTGGGGCAAAACCTGCAGCCCTTATCAGGGCTTCAAAGGATTAAGAGATAAATTCAGCTTCACAAGATGTCTTAATAGGAGATAATTTCATGCCGCTAGGGGCATAAAACACCCCAGAGATATGTGTGTATGGACTCTGCCTTGTGACCATCACATAGACTTTATGCACAGCCTATAGGGATACAGACAAAGTATATAGTGCAGTAGTAGAATTAACATCTATTCAAGGCAAACACATCGGTGCAGAGCAGTAGTAGCTGCTGCATCTAGTAAGATTCAGTCTTACTACTTCCTTTTCCTTAGCATTCAGGTCTAAGATTTATGGATAGAGCAACACAGATACTAAGACATGAATGAGAGCTCTGCTTCAGGCATACACTGAAAGCTGCTCCTATGGCGCCCACCTGTAAATGGGCACCCAGGTCCTGGGAGTGGGAAGTCAGTGGTAGGCAGACAGCTCTCTGGCTGTGTCTCCAGCTAAAGAAGATGGGCAGTTTTACTGCATGGACCAGCTAAGTGAGGAGACTTCTTCGATCTTGCAGATTCAGTCCTTCTGGAGGTGTCTTTGGTCCACACTGCCTTCTGTACAGAGCCAAAATCCACCTCTCAGCAGGAAGTGCAGAAATTGAGCTGCATAAAAATGCTCCTAATAAGTTGAGGAGCATTTGGTGCAGAATTGTCACTCCCAGGTTATCTAAAGTAGGCAAAACATTGACCTTGCTTTCTTTTATCTTCCCCATCCAGGTGACTCCATGACGTACCATAATGGGAGGTCCTTCTCCACTTTTGACAAGGACAATGATTCTGCCATCACCAACTGTGCTTTGTCATACAAGGGGGCATTCTGGTACAAGAATTGCCACCGAGTCAATCTGATGGGCAGATATGGTGACAACAGCCACAGTCAGGTGAGTTTGGTGTTTAAAGTCTTCCATAATGCATTAAGAGAAGGGGAACTGTAGTTATGGATATGTCTTGTGATTCAGCTAGCAGGACATCAGAGCATCAACCAGGCCTACTTTCTAGACCCAAAGATCATAGGGAAAGATATGGGCAGTTGCTCCCAAAACAGGAATTTAATGTCAGTTGGTGAAACATGGGAAGTTTTTGTATGATTTTCCAAGGGAATATCCCAAGTGTGGAGGGAACAACTGTAGTTTTCAACATGTAAAACAGTATGTTCTTCCTGCCAGGAAAGTCAGGATCTGAGGGACAGCACCTGGTTTGTTTATCCAGGTTGCGCATGCTGGTGGCCACAGCCCTGTGCTTCCCTAAGCCCCTCCAATTTGTTGTGCTTCTGTTCCCTTTACAAAACAGCCTGCAGTCTGAAACAAGAGCAATAAAGGCTGACAATAGAAGTGGATGTATAATCTCACACACTCCATCTTTTCCTTTGCAGGGTGTTAACTGGTTCCACTGGAAGGGCCACGAATATTCCATCCAGTTTGCAGAGATGAAGCTGAGACCCTCCAGCTTCCGGAACCTGGAAGGAAGGAGAAAGAGAGCATAAAACCCCAGAGGTGGCAATGGGGCTATGGGCATGGTGATGGGGGGGGAGGGATATTGAGTGTGGGTGTGGGCAGGGGTGTGGGGAGATCCTCTAGCACCACTGGGTGGTGGGGTGTGAGGAGCTGGTACTTGCACCAAAGCATCAGTGCCCCTTGGCCCAACAGAGGCTTCAGCAGCATTCCAAACAATAAGCCTTAAACATCCCAGCTTTTCCAGCAGAGCGGCTCCAGTTGCCCACCAGTAACGTCCTCCACACCAAAGACAACGATCTCAAGGGTTGTCGAGTTGCTAATTCTTACTTTCTCAGAAAGCCTCTGGGATAAGGTTCTTCCACAGTCTGACTATGTCTTGGGTGGCCCAGGGGAGGGGAGGGAGAACAGCTTTGTACATTGGTAGTTTGTTTTAGAACCAGCCATACTTTACACACAGAAATGTGTATGATTAATTATCATTATTATTATTATTAGCTAGAATTGAAATTTGATGGTCATTGGAAAGCCTGGTTTTATATATATATCAAGTACTAGAGAGAAAGAGGGGGTGGGAAGGGGAAAGCAGTATGGTTTTAAACTTAAGCATAAGATTAATATTATTAATATAATGACAAAGTAATAATAATAATGATAATGATAATAATAAGCTAAGTTTTGGTCATTTCGAAGAGAACCATGCTTGGGAAACACAGCAGGACAGTGTTTGATTGTAAATTTTTTTGGTTTTATAAATAAAAGCACAATTACTTCTAAATAAGTTTCTACCTTTTTGTCATACATGTTGAGTTTGTGCATGGCCAGGGTATGGTTACTTAGATGGGGAAATAAAAGGAAGGCTGAGAGTGACGAGGCTGCTGTGCTCCTACTGAAATCTGTCCCTTTTGTGACTGATTGGTTGTAAGTATTCTGCTGGGTTTGTTACAGTGAAATGCCTGTAAGGAGTTGGATTCTTAGAGAATATATTTCTTATTTTTCCTGCCCAAAAGCTTCTTACATGTTTTTTAAGCATTACTGACCAGTGCTTGCTCCATCTAGGTGGGAATAACTAACAAGAATACAAAGAAAACATAGATGTTGTTAGGTACCATGGGCAACTTCGAGCACATGTAAATAAAGGGCTCTTTTTTTTTATATATGAATAAAATCTATGTGTAGTTCCTCTGTATCATATGCTTCAGTTGAAGACAATAAAAGATCTGTTGTTTTAATCCAGTCTCTCTGCCCTACTTTAAGCTTGCACTTTTCAAACAGAACAAATGTTTCCACCTCCTCCTTGGCAATCACTGGGAGGTGGCTGGGAAAGGAGATGCTGTCAGCAAAGGCAGATGTGATCAGCTCTGTGAATAAGACTTATTGTGAAGTGGCAGCAATGAGGTGAGGTCAGATAGTATTGATTTGACACAGGGTGTTAAAGGTGTGTGTGCGTGGGAAGCACCACTAAAAACCATTGAAATCATGAAGGAGGAAAGGAAAGAGGGAGGGAATCAATTCCCTTCACCTTTAGCTCTTGGCTTCCTAATTATTTCTTGTTGTTATTATGTTCAATTGTCATCCTTCCATTAATGCGATTCTGAGCTTTAGCTGAGCAATAGCCTTTGGGAATGGTAATGTCCCAGGGCCACCTTGTCCATGATCTTGACTCAGGTGTGCACTGGGACCAGCTTCACTATGAGAGAGCCTGAGGACAACAGGAGCTGCTGTATGGAGACAGAGAAGGTGCTGCAGGCAGGAGCACCAAAACCTGCTCTGCTTTATTAATGATCAGTCTCAGCAGATACATTTCATAACTGTCTCATTTCTGTAGGTATTTATAAAGCATCTCCAGGAACCATCTCACACAGTGCCAGCTTTCATCACTAGGCAGACTTTAGGACCACAGAGTGAATGCTCAGGGATGGTGCAGAGGATTTACTGTCTGGGAACACAGAAGGCCATGTTGGGGAAGTGGGAGAAGTTCCTCTTCAGCATAAGTAAAACATGGGAGGTCTAATGTTCATGCAGTTCCTATTCCAGCATCTCTTGGCAGCCCTGCTCGCTCTCCTCATCCATCACAAGCCGGGCTGCCGGCAGATGGCACAAGGAGTCTATCTGCCTTGCTCTGTGCCTGCTCTGTTCGGCAGCACTTGGAAGTCCTTTGGATATCCAGCATCTGCAATTCTTCACCATGGTCTTCTTGTGCACTGACATCCAGCACTCCGAGCTTCCCAGCTGCTGTTGGTGTCCCTGCAGCAGTGGTCTTTGTTAGGAAAACTAACTGCAGGTAGTAAAGCATCGCCCTGTGGCCTCACAGCAGGAACTTCGCAGGGACACTGTGAGAAGAAGCTTACTTTTGGCTTGCAAGAGCAGGAATAGGTCACGGCAAAAGCACACGTCAAAGGGGAACTTACTTCATCACTATTATTCCATGTACTTTGAATTTCCTTCTCCTTCTCCACTCCTCCAAATGGAATGTGTACTAGTGAATATTGTTTGTTTTGCATAAGGAACACAGATGTCCTTTGACCTTCCAGAGCACTGGTAAGGGGCTGAGCTGCATCACTATATTAAAATTCATTCTCTGTAATTAATAGCTCTTCTTTGGTGTTTGGCAATATAAAAGAGAGAAAATCCAGCAATGAAGAAATATGCTCCACTCTCAAAATGCTTTTCAGGTTATTAGGAAGTGGCACTAAATCTGTATAACTGGGAGCTTGAAAGCTCTTAGACTCTGTTTGTAGACATTCAGAGGAAGAATTGACATTTATGAAATCATTTCCCCATTCCAGTAACTTCACTAGGCTGAATGTATCTGGCTGTGATGCTATTTAGCTTGGCAGAACCAAAGAGGGCTGCTGGAGAAGGGCTCAGCTTGGTACCTCACTCCAGAAAGGATGCAAGCACACTGCACAGAAGATGCTGCTTCCTGTAATTACGCACTGATAGATGCCCTGATTGATATCTTTCATGATTACTACTGCGGAAGAGAAACTGGCAACTCCTTGAAGTAACACACGCCAACCCTTGGGAGCTGACACAAGCTTGGTTCAGCACCAACCAGCTCCACCATGGGCCATTGTAAGGGATATTCACTTTCTGGTTTTTCTCTCCTCCCTTTCCTGATTATAACTTGTGAGAATAGCTTGAAAGCACTCCCCATTTTGAAATCTATTTATAAGCCTGACAATGATGCATCAAATTGCTGGCTGGTTGGTTATTCAACTTATAAACCCAGAAGCCACCTTAGTGCTGGTGTTAATACTTAACATGATGAAGCAGTTTAGGAGAGGAAGGGCTTCCAAACTGTTCAAGCAGCAAGATTTAAGATTTCAAAGGCACTGAAGAAGATATCTGGGGAAGTGAGTGGGATTTAGGGGGTTAGGACTGTATCCATAAGGGGAATTTTTGAAACATGTACATGGAAAGCATCTTCTCCAGTGCCATGGTACCAATTCTCCTTCCTTTTGTCAATGCATGAGACAAGCCCTGCAGACCCTTATTCATACTGCAGTCCTAGCAAGATCTCAGACTTGGATTTCTTACTTAAGTTTGAGTGAGGTGAGTGCTTCAAGCCCAAAAGACAGCTGAATAGATAGTTCTGGAGTACTGAGGCCTAAATTGAAGGATTTTAGGTTATTAAATCCTCTGGGTTTTTGTGGGACTTGGAGCACTAAATGATATTTATTTCTGAATCCAGATTTGAGCATGCAGCCACCCTGACCAAGTGGATGACTCCAGTGTGATGTGGGAGATGAGAGATGCTTTAAATTCTTCCATCTGCCTGAACCAGAGTAAGACCTTGATGTGGGCTCAGTTTAATTATTAATTAATCAAGAGTCTAAATGGAACCACAGTACCAGGGCATCTTGCCGGAGTATTAGTGAATAAGTAGCCCAAACTGCTGCAATGATTGAAGTGATAGAAGACACTTTCTATCTCCCATCTTTCCTGCACAAGGATGTCACTTCATTCAAAATCACAAGTTTAATTTGCTTTCCTCTAAGAGGAGTTGGCATAACTGGGGTTAAAGAGCATGATAAACTAGGAATCCTGCATAAAGTGATTCAGTGGCTGGGCCCATGCCCTTTTGGACTCAATCTTCAATACCTGAATCCAAAATTGCAGCCTTGAAAAACCTTCTCACAGCTGCCTTCTTTCTTTTTCTCCTTCCTTCCTTCCTTCCTTCCTTCCTTCCTTCCTTCCTTCCTATCTTCCTTCCTTCCTATCTTCCTTCCTTCCTATCTTTCTTCCTTCCTTCCTATCTTTCTTCCTTCCTTCCTATCTTCCTTCCTTTCTTCCTTTCTTCCTATCTTCCTTCCTTCCTATCTTCCTTCCTTCCTATCTTCCTTCCTTCCTTCCTATCTTCCTTTCTCCCTCCCTCCCTCCCTCCCTTCTTCTTTCTCCTTCCTCTTTTCTTCTTAAAAACCCAGAAGACATGAGCCCTTCAGCAGCTTTAATGCTCCAGTTGGGGCTATCCCCTATTCCCCTGTATTGCCTTAGAATTTTCTTTGGAAAAAGTCTCCTTAGAAACCCTCCTGACTATAGCCTTTGTTTTATGCCTTTTTTTTCCTGGGTATTTCCCCAACATCACCTCAACCTGGAGTATCTTAACAACTTTGTGTGGGTACAACACCTGTTTGCCTTGATAAACAAGGTGCGGTTTGTCCCCAGGAGACACCAAGTAAATATCAGCAAAAGCTTCACATACGACTTCTGTTCATGGAAGGCTGACAGCCTCCCTGTGGAAAAGCACACCTTAATCAGAGCTCCAATCTAGAGAATAACGTGACCTGTCTGTGGTGAAGAAGCCGGTTTAGGTGAGAGGGAAAGACAGTTGAGCAGTATGATGATGTAAGAACACCGCTGGTTTTCTGGGTCATCCTCAGCTGCTCATAAACTGTTCCTGGCTCCCGCCCAAGAAGTTTAGGATGATTGTATGGTTTTCACTTGACTGGCAATTTCCACTTGGTCGAGAATGAGTCTCCATCCGGGCTCGTATCAATCATGTTCCTTCAGCAAAATGAATCAGTCCTATTTCATTTTGCAGTGGAAATGACATCCCAAGTGGAGGACGGAGCTGTAATACAACCACATGCACGCATTTCAACACCCCTGCAATTTAAAGGAAGGTTTTCTAACACTAGTAGGAGTTGGAAAAGAAAGGCAGAGGAAGTTATTGCATTATAGTTAAAAACGAGGCTGATGTTCTACCCAAGTTGATGATCTCTGCTTTTTATCCCCCTACTCCTACGTTGGGACACATGCACACTGAAAAACCCACTGCCATTTTAGTCACCTTTAAAGTATAGGGAACTCAGGGTCTCATCGAGATTATCTGATGAGTTACTCACTTGTGCCCTTTTAGCTGACACTGAGGATAAGTTTTCCTTAGCATGGAAGCCCTTCTTCAGGACCTCTGAAACTGCAAGTGTTTGGGCTGAGCTTTACAAAGGAGTCTTGCAATGTAGGGGACTCAAGTCACATTCCTTAGCACTGATGTTCTGCTTCCCCAGCTTGGCTTCAGAAGAGGAACAGAGCAGATTTGGAACAGCAGTTATGTCTGTGCCATACAGCAGGAGCTTGCAAATTGCCTCCCCATTCCTGTTCTCCTCATTGCAGCTCTCAAGACTCACTTTTCCATCTCTGGATATGTAGAGGAGGCTTCAAAGCCCAGGCGCTGTGTGCAGAATGAACACTAGTCACAGTGTGTTAATGGGTTAGAGGTTTTTTTGGTGTACAACATGCAACGTAGCTTCAGGACTTCCTGTGTTTGGATTGCCAGAGGGAAAGATTCAAGCCTTGTGTCCCTCCAGCACTGGCAAAGCCACTTCAAAGGTGTCTCATTGCACAATACTGTCTCTGCCTGACACCACTGAGGATGCATGCATAGCCATGAAGTCAAAGGGCCTGATGGTTTCACTCCTTCATCTCTTTGTCAGGTACTTTCCTCAGAGGAAATCATTCGGCTTCCTGTGTTTTTACTGTAAATTATGTGCTGCAAAGAGGAAAATCAGACAGATTAGGAGGGAAAGAAACGAAGAGACGATGGTTTCAGTGCAGATAACCCCTTTCACTACCACTTTTGTGGCTCCCTTTGCACCCCCCTTTTAAACTACAGAAAAGTTTAAACCCAACAGCTGAAAGTTTGTCTACTGCTTAAACTGAAACTACCTTCAGGACCCAAAGTGCCCATTTCCTCCCCACCCTCACCCCACCTCTTTACTTTTACTTAATGCCTTGTCCTTCTATTTCTGTAACTGAGAGAGAGGAGAAGTAATGTGGAAAAGGCTGTTTGTCTGTTTGTCCTTTGTCCAAATGGAACACAAAAATATCCTGGCTATATCAGCAGAGAGCACAACTGTTCAGATTTGTGCTCAAAGATAATTTCCACTCTTTCATCAAATCAATTGTAAAAGTCTCAGCTTTAGGAAGAGTTGGGGCTTTTTTATGAACAAGATGTTCTAGGTTTCCATGCCAATAGGATGCTGCTTGTAAAGAAAGTGCTGAGCCAAAAAAGAAGCCATTTTGCCTAGAAAAAGGTTTTGGTGGGGAATTTCTAAGCAGCTCCCGTGGAGATGTTTCAGGTGTGAGAGACCAAAGAAGTGCAACTAGCGGAGATAAACGGAAGTAAAAACCCCACCAAAACAACAAAATCCATCCCATTCTGACTATGCACATACCCTGAAGCAGTAAAAATGAGACAGACCCCCCCCCCACCACCACCAGATGCCAGTTTTTATGTATTTTAAGTGCAAGCTCTGTGCATCCTCCACTCTACCTTACGATAACCAGACTGCCTGGAAATAGCACACCCCACTGCAGTGCTGGCACATCAGCCTAATTAATTACAGATGCCTTTTTAATCAGTGCATCAGACTAATGATACAGGCAGCAGCTCTGTGTTTTGACAGTCTCGCACTAGACCAAAGGAGTCTCCTCTGGAGCCTTGTGTGTGAATTTATTCCAGCCATGGTTATACATAGGTACCTGGGGCAGCATAGAGGAGCGAATGGCTTGCATATTTGTGATTGCATCTGACCAGCCTGATCCTTGCTTTCCAAAAGGCTTTTCAAACACTCGCAGCTCCAGGTACTGCTTTGAATTCTCCTCACTGAAATAAAGGCTTAAGGTGTCTCTGCTACAAAAGTGTCAGTGCCCCTAGGCAAAACTTCACTTCTAAGCCCTGCTTCACTCCAAACCATCTCCCCTGTTGCAAACCTGTCATCTCACTTGGCTATGGAGCTGAAAAACAGCTCTTTGATGTGGATCTGCTTCCCCGTGGTAGAAGGTGACCCTGTGTTTGCTGCAAGATGAAACAGGATTGCTCTGCATATGGAGTGCATCACTCATACGTACCAGTGCAGACAGAGGTGTGTCTGTGTTCACGTCTGTGTGGTTTTGTAAGTGCAAGTGCCCTTTAGCTGTGCTGCCTTACAACTGCCATCAGACCAGGGGAAGAATTCAGACAAGGAACTCCCCTTGTAAAATCCCATGTGCTGGAGGATGTAATAAGTCAATTTAGGTGACACATCCCTGGTCACTTCTGCACCTCCCACACTGCGGTGCTACAGGGTGCAGTCACTTTAGCTTGTTTTCTTCCTGTTTGCCTTGCACAGGCTCATGTGGGCTGCTGTGGGTTTGTAGAGGGCCTTGGGCTATGGCTCTGAAGGGGAGAAGACTCTCATCACCACTTCTGGTGCTGGGTTAACATCCTGCACCCTGCTAGCATGGGAGCTTCCAGAGAGTTTCATCCTTCAGTGAGTCAGTTGTGCTCCTATAGAAAGTGGGTAGATTGGGATGAGATATGCAGGAGAAGCTCTTCCCTGTGAGGGTGCTGAGGCACTGGCACAGGGTGATGGCCCAGAGAAGCTGTGGCTGCCCCATCCCTGGCAGTGCTCAAGGCCAGGTTGGACACAGGGGCTTGGAGCAAGCTCCTACAGTGGAAGGGGTCCCTGCCCGTGGCAGGGGTTGGAGCTGGGTGAGGTTTAAGGTCCCCTCCAACACAAACCAGGCTGGGATTCTATGATACATATGCATTTATCGGTATACCTATGAATATGTAGAAAATATCCATTTGTACTAAAGATACTCATTTGTACTAAGATCTATTCATTGCACATTAAAGAGAAAGCAAGAAAGCTTGTGTGTACACATGAACAGCATGCACACACACACGCGCACACAGATTAGGCCAATATATGTATAGGTATAGATAGAGATAGAGATAGAGATATATAGATAGAGATATAGAGAGATAAATATAGGTATACAGTTATAGATATAGATTTAGATATGTAGATATAGATATATAGGTACAAATGCAGATTACAGTTGTTTAAAGGCTGGGAACACCACTGGTCCAGAGCTCCCGAAGCGCTACCGGCTCAGCATAATTGTCAGTACCTGGCGTTTACAAAGGGAACAGAAACCACTGCGTTTTCAGGTGGCTGTGGGTACCAGGATCTCACAACAGCCCTGGTGAGCTGACAGCAACTGCCTGTTGCAGCCAAGTTCCACCAGCCCCACGCTACAGGCAAGCTCCAATGTTCCAGAACATTTTGATGGATATCCCTTTCCACTCCTTTGTTAGGGTGTGATACACGCAGGGTTGTTGTTCTTGTTACAGCATGCTTATGAGTAGGAGTGCCCTGATTCCTGTAGCAATTGGTTCATTCACTTACATTCATGCTTACAGAGCAAGAACTAAAGAAAGAACCAAAGGGGTGTTTGGGAGGGATTCATCCCTAATTAGAGCTTGCTTCATGTGCCTCAGGCCTGAGCAGGTGGGGAGGTAATCAAAGCAAAGGAACAGTAACTGTGTACTTGCAGCTTTGTTTAATGCTCCTAGCAGAGAACTTTCACCTCTCTCAGGGAAGGATTTTAAGACTCTGTTCTTTTACAGCTTCTCTACCTGCTACAGTTTGGCAATGCTCATCAAACTTCCCAGCTCAACAAAGCATTGCTTTGGGAGGCTTTCCCACACAGTGGGTTCTGGAGAAGTCTCTTTGATTGGTCTTAGTTGGACACTGAACAAACACCACCTGATCATGTTACTTATGTGGGTACCCAGAGAACAGCAAATAACAGAGACACGTGGCCCCTCTGAGATGAGAGACCAACTTCACATCTAAATGGGAGGCAGTAAAAATGAGTCTATCCCCTCAATTCTATCACAAAGGCAACAAACCGAAAGGCACCTGCAAATGATGGGCTCTCAGGAGCTAGAACACGGCAGGAGTTGGCACGTTCAGCTATCTGCACAGGGAGTGCCCAAGTGAAAAGTGGTAACTTGTGTGTACATTTCATCAGACCATGGATCTGGAGGAGAAATAGCAGAAAGGGTACACGTGGCCGCCAAGCGCCTTTTATTCCAACTGCAAAGCAAACAACACATGATGAGAGTTTAAGGTTGCTGTGCCAAAGAAACCTCTGAGCTTTGCACATGCTATTGGCCAAAGAAACATCGACTGCTGTATTTTCCAGTTAAAGGCTGCACGATCAGCTGCAAACCAGCTCTTGTGAGGGTCACATTTTACAAAGGGCTGCAGGTACAGTGGGTTGGGGGGGGGGGGCTGAGCTGCACTCAGTGTTCTGGAAGCAAGGTCACCTTGCCCTGGCCCTCTACAGATGTTAAAACCCTCACTGAGAATNGTTGGGTCGCTTTCTAAAAAGGGGTGTGGGTACGGTGGGTTGGGGGGGGGGGGCTGAGCTGCACTCAGTGTTCTGGAAGCAAGGTCACCTTGCCCTGGCCCTCTACAGATGTTAAAACCCTCACTGAGAATCTTATTTATGCCAGTTCAGTCCTGAACTAAGTATCTATGTGCATACAGATTAGGAATCAGATGCAGAGTATAAGTAAAGTGAATATATGATAATAGTGTGAAAGTGAATGTGACACTAGTGCATGTTATTTCTGCTAGGAAGTCAGTTCTTTTTCAGATAAGTTGGTGTATAGTGATAATTTTGAAGTCTTTTATTGATGATCTACATATGTGAATGTGTGTGGGTGTATCTTTTTTTTTTAATGTATATATATATCACACAAAGATGTTCCCTATCTCCTGTAAACAGCACAGCGAGAAATGTCCCATCAGCACAAATGTATCGTGTGTGTGATCTTTCAGGGTTAGCAACAGCTTCTAAAAGCAAGAACAGCCTGTGGAGTTTGGTGTTTCAGTGTAAACTTTTCACAGGAGACGCAGTTACTATTCCTGTTATTTCATAGAATCCCAGCCTGGTTTGTGTTGGAAGGGACCTTCAAGCTCCTCCAGCTCCAACCCCTGCCACGGGCAGGGACCCCTTCCACTGGAGCAGCTTGCTCCAAGCCCCTGTGTCCAACCTGGCCTTGAGCACTGCCAGGGATGGGGCAGCCACAGCTTCTCTGGGCCATCACCCTGGGCCAGCGCCTCAGCACCCTCATAGTGAAGAACTTCTTCCTTATATCTATCCTGAACTTCCCCTGTTTAAGTTTGAACCCATTAATGATTTGCCATGCAGTACTTCCTAGGACCTCCAGTTGAGAAGATGGAGCTTTTTAGAGGGGACCATTGCGTGAGCATCCAACACACTGCTGGCATTTAGCCCAGCTACCCACTTCTTGGAATAGGACCTTGGGACATGAAGGCAGCATACCTGGGGCGCACCATCCCTTAGCACACGAGGGCATCTGCCTGCAGATGTTTTTCCCCTGACAAATCACCTGAGCATCCAGGCTGCCACGTTTCTGTGAAAAAAACAACCTCTCCTTCCTGGGAAGACAACTGATGTTGGGGCTTACACAGTTGGAAAGGTCAACACGCTGAGGGTGGCAAGAATGGAGCTCCCTTTTGTGGTCCTCACAGCTTACCCCAGGAGAAATCAATAGAGAAGCTGGCAGACACTGGCATCTGCAGTGGGCAAAGAGAGAAAGTAATAAGGGCAGGCAGGCTGTCAAAGAGGATTTTCAGCAACCAGTACTGGTGTTAATACTCTGACCTAGTTTCTGAAAGGCCTATATAAGGAAGAATATTCTCCACCGAGCAAGCAGCTAGTAAGCAGTGCCAGCATTTAAGAGTTTGGAGTTCATCAGTTCTGAGATTCAGTTATCTCTTCCTGGAAAGAAATGAAGCACGGAAAACAAACACTCTTCAAAAAGCATTAATCCACTCCCCCTCCATTTCTAACAAAAGCTTTGCACCTCAGCACTTGGTGTGAGTTGGCGCCGTGAACCCCAAGACATTGCTGTGCTTGCCCACTTGTGGCTAAACTGCCAGATGAACTTCATGGGAAAGGAAAATTCCCCCGCTCAAGTTACCACAGCTTATTTTAATGGACTTTCTGCAAACACACATCCCTTTGAACCACATGGAGGTTCAAGTGGTCTGGCCTGCAGCCTTGGCACCGTACTCTCTTTTTCTTTACGGTTTAAGCCTTAAGCCTACAACCTGCGTGGGTAGATCCAAGTGGGGCAGAAAGGCCTCTTACATCAGCCACGGTGCCTACTCTCTTGAAGCCATGCATGACTTTAGGAGCCTTTGTTTCCCCTTGGTCAGTGTGAGATGTTTCAAGGCTTCTCTCTTCAGTCAGGTTTACTTGCAGGGGCCTTCCCTTTGCCTTCCAGTGGAGCTGAAGGTGCTCAGCAAATTATTAGGAAGTTTGTAAAGTTTGGACGTCAGAAAGTAGGAAACCCAGAGCTGTTGCCCAAATCTGATCATTTGGGCCCAGTTCCCACATCTGGTAGCACTTATTTCACTGCTTACGTTGGTTCTAGCTGTGTGTACAACAATAAATGGTGTTGTTTCTAATTCACTAAGTTGAAGGCTACACAGTTAGTCCTCCTAAGAGTCACAAGATCATTTTTCATGTCACCATCCTTTCAAGAGATGCTTCATATGTTGTAGTGTGAGAGATATTGTAGTGTTTCCTTGATTCTTACCAAGAAATAAACATAATAGAAAGTATACAGAACTGCCTTCCTTTTTTGAGAGCCCCAAGTGCTTTTCTATTGACTGAAGTACATAAACATCAAAACAGCCTGCTCCTCGGGATGAGGAGGTGTTCAAGACCACTGGGAGAAAGTAAAATCCCATTGTGGTTGAGGAAGAGAGATGTTTTGTTTCATTAACCATGGAATACCACTGATTCTATGACTTCCTTGCTTTCTTAAGTGAACACTTATGGAAGAAGACTTTCTTTTGCTTCTATAATTTCCCTTGTTTCTATAATTGGAAGAAAGCATAGCCAGATATAGATGTTCTCCAGGGACATGTTAGGATGGGGGAGAGGGCAAAAGAAGAGCTACTTACTGTCATTCAGTACTTTACATGTTTTCCTAATCTTTCTTCTTCTATTAAATATTTCTTCTTATAGAGAAATCTGCTATTAAACACTTCCTATTGGAACCCCTCAAACACATTGAGACAGCAGCCCCACAACAGACCTCCTGTCTCCTGGGGATTTCCACTTAATCTGTGTCAAAACCCCATCACAGAGGCATGAAACACCCAGTTCAATGCATACAGCAAATCACTGCCAGAGCCAATAGCATCATTACCTTCCATTGCCATCCTCATTGCTTCAGCCATGCAAGCATCTGCTCTCATCCTCAGCTCTCTCCTCCTTGAAGCATAGGGGTGGGAACGAGCTCAGCATGCAGACAGGGGACTGCCTGGATCAATCCTTTGATGCTGCTGTAATAGTTTCCACTGTGAAAAAAGAAGAACAAGGACTCTGAAGCTTGCTTTTTTTTCCCCAAAAAAAACCTATAAAATAGCAGGCCTCAGGGGAACATATGACACAGGCATCTCCCTCCTGCTCTTTCTGCATCATCTTGCACAGCACATGCTGCCTGGTGGGAGGACCTCCGAGAGGAATTTGCTGCGGGTGAAACTAACCACATTTATCATGCAGCTCCATAACCATCCACCTTATCAGTGTGTCAAGCCCCTTGGTGTAGCATGCTTGTTGCTGCTACACACAGACAAGCTGACCATGGCAGCGCTACGAGTGTTTGCCCCTCGCTAACCTTTCGTAACACCTACCTGTTTGTTAACTCTTTAAAGCCTTTGTGGGTTTCTGTAACAGTGCATACCAAGAACTGTCCCTCGATTCTCAGAAAAACATAGAAAACCACACCAGAAATCTGTCAGCCAGTCTGAAGTGTGTTCTCGCTGTGCCTGCCTCTATAGGGATTGGGGCACTAATACAGGTCAAAAGAAAAACTGACCTGGCATGAGCTAAAATGACACCAAAACCCATGCCTCGGCTCTTTGAACAAGTAAATAGTGTTTCATTTTAATTTTGCTTCATAATTTGCTGAAATTTCAAATAATCAGGCAGATTTACTGCCATTCAAAGACTGCATTCAAAGACACCTTGGGATTTCCTGCTTTTGGATAAGCCTCTTAAAGCAAAGCAGGGATGCTCGATGTCTCCCGCAGGGTGTGGAGGGCTGCATCCTTCCCAGCTCTCCATGCAAAAGGTGGGGTGTGCAGCTCTGGTCCCCCATGGGGACAGGCAGGGAGTCCTATGTTACTTCCTCCCAGGAAATCCTGAAACAGATACATACAATAAGGCAGAAAAGTGTCTGTTTCTCCCTCTTGATTGCAAAGTAGAGGTAGGAAAGAGCACTGTGAAATATTGAATGCTTGGAGGCAGCAAGCCAGAGATGGATCCTGTTCTTTAGCTAACAACTATAAGGGACACCCCAGGAAAACAAACCCTTCAAAGCATTTAAGATAAATGAAAAGAACATTTGCTTTATACATAGTGTGATGAAATTCTGGATATCATTGTCACAGTGCACAAGTGTGCTCAGATAGGAATTAAATGATAACTTAGGTAATGCCCACTATATCTTGCCTGTTGCTTATACCTTCTCCCAAAGCATCTTTGACTTAATTACTGTGCTTGCAGGTGGTGTGCTGGGCTGGATGGGATTTGCTCTGACTCAGTGCAGTGACCAAAGGCAGTGGGTGGTGACATACCTGTTTCTTCATTAAGCAGCTCTTGACAATCTGCATCCACCAGCCCCAGGACGATTTTACACCTTTCTAGTGCCTAATTCTGCTGCTGCTGTTTCCAGCTTATAAATAAAACTACAGCTCTCTCCTTCTCCAACTAATATGGAAAGGGTTGTTGAGCTCCTAAGGATTGAATGGTGGGTACTCATCCTGTAAAAGTGAGACCCAGGGAGGGAAACTTAAATTGCAGGTTTCAGGAAATGGTTATCAGGTATTTTCCTACCTTTTCATTTATTTTATGGTATTCTTGTTTGTGCATACTATATAATAATAATGATTTCTTGAGTACGGGAGAAGGTTGTTCAAATCTGTGGTCTGAATTACTCATAGAAGAAGATCATATCTACACTCATTACGGTTTTACCTTAATCATCCAGTTAATGGATGAGGAACAACATCTCCATCACCTAACTCAGGTTTCGGCATGAACAGAACCCGTCAGAAGTGCACCTACTCTTGAACCGTCTAAACCGCTGTTTACCTTTGTCTAATTCCAGGGTTTCAGCACTCCAGAAATTTTCGGCATTTGCGGTTTTGGGGTAAAATTCATCTCAAATTCATGAACTGGCTTGGCCAACCCAAAAGCGCCTTTTCCAATGAACTGATGACTCACTGAACAATATTCTCCCACCTTTAGAGTCACATCATTTCATGGAAGTGGGTTCTTTGCTCAGGGAGATGGCTGTTGCATCCGACTCCTCCATAGGAGCGTTGAAAGCGCAGGCTGTGGGCTGTGCAGCTGTCTAGGACTAGCTTCTGTGGTAACCTGAGCACTTGTGGTACCTCCTCCTCTATTCTCTTTCAATTAATTCAGCAGATTTATTGCCATTCTAGTAGGAAACTATTTCCCAGGGTTTTACCAGATGTTGCAGTTGTCTCATGATTAGGATGTGCTTTGATTTGTGGGTCCATCATGGGCTCTGTCATTTTGCTTTCCACATGACTTACTTCCCTTCTGTTACACAGCTGTCAGGATAAACATTTAGATTTTAATATCATCAAAGAGGTAATAACTCTTCCCTTTGTGTGGAGAACCAGTGTCCAAACATCTTGTTTTAATAAAAACAATGGTTCCCAAACCCCAAATTTCCCCATGAAATAAAGCACAGTCACCTGTGTCTGTCTGCTGCTCTGCTGGAGTGCTCACTGGAGGAGCTGCCTGACCTCTGCCTGCCTCCATCCCCAGTTGCCTGCAGAGATGGTTAGCTGCTCCTCGTGCCCATATCCCATGAAGCCTGCTCAAGATGTGCCTTCAGCCATCTCCCCACACTGCTGCTTACTCTCCTCCAGAGGACAGGTGAGCAGCAATGCTGGGGCTGGGTCTTCCCCGCTCCTCCGAGCCATGTACCACATCCTCTGCCCACATAGTGACTCACCACAGGTTGTGCTGCCCAATGCCTGTGCATCACCCTGGCACAGGCTCTGCTGCCCCCACTGAGCTGCCTTTACCCCGTTCATCTCTTATTCTCAGTTCCTCTTCAGTCCTGCAGTCATATGTGTGAATACCCTGCCCAGTTCTGGACCATATCCACACAGTCTCAGCATAGAATCATAGAATAGTTTGGGTTGCAAGGGACCTACAAAGACCATCTAGTCCTGCCTCCACTCCCTTACTTTGACATTCATCATGGCACCTCATGGCTATCCTCTCTCCCCAGCAACCTCCTCCTGCCCTCTGTCACCCTCAAGTGCTTCATCAAGAAGGACTGAAAACTTCTCCCTTGCTAGCAAGGCAGCCCAGTCTCTTGTTGCTTTAATACAGTCACTGACATTGCAGCAGCTCATCTGCGTGCCTGCATTGTGAATATTCATGACCCTTAGGTGGCCCTATACTGCTTTTCCAGGGCATTTGATGGTGTTCCCAAGTGAAATGTAGTCATGGCAGAAGTATGGAGCCCTGCTCTAAGCCATGGCAGACTTGACTTCATGAAGAGCATCCTGTCCATTCCCATGGACACACAATCTTTCAACCACCTAAGCCCTCACCTATTTACAGCTCCTTACTTCTCCAGCTTTTCCTATATTCTACCTACTTTACCTGCCTGCAAGGCCCTGACCCCTATTCCCATGTCTTTATGCACTACCATCCAATCCTTATTGCAGAGGTGTCTCTTTGGGAAGCAAAGTAAACCATTCATTTTTCAAACTGCTATGAAATTCATCATATTGGCAGCAAGGGAAACCTTCCTGAATTACTGAATGAAAGTGCTGACAGAGTTTGCTGTCACTGGAGAACCACTGGTCATGCAAATATTCCATCAGGAACTAGGTTCTGTGCTTGGGTTGTAATGGTGTCGTTTAAGACTAACTTCCATTCAGAAGCAAAAATAATCCTAGAAAGTCCCTTTCTCCACCTCAAAATGTAGCAAATGGAGATCAAAAGGCTATTTTTCCCCATAGTTTCAAGTTGAATAAATACATTGAATAAATAAAATCATACCAAGTAGAGTGTTCCAAAACAAGATACCATTTTAATAGAAAAAAATGGTACCAAATTGCTGAACTTGTGGCTTTCAATCTTATTGAAGTGTAAGAATTGTTTTCATTTTCTGGGAAGTTGTATCAGAATGGCCATCTTTCTGAAAAAAATGGCTTTGCTTCTAAAGAAACAGTACTTTTGAGAGAATCCACTGGGATATTTCCAACTCTCTGCATGCCATTTTGGACTTAAAGGACCAGAGCCCCGAGGTGAGAACTGACACAGACCTCCAGTATGACTGTTACGGTCTGACCTGTAGTATGAAAGTTCAGGTTTCTCTGAAGGTGACTCTTAAGCCTGCACTGGCCACGTATCACAGATTCATAGAATCACAGAATGGTTTGGATTGGAATGGACCTTAAGATCATCCAGTTCCAGCCTCCTGCCATGGGCAGAGACACCTCACACTAAACCGTGTCACCCAAGGCTCTGTCTAACCTGGCCTTGAAGAATATCCACAGTAAACCCCAAATATGCCATGGCACCCATAGGATTAAGGTTACTTTGTGTTTGGTGAACATACTGGCACATATAGAATGATAGAAGAGTTAGGGTTGGAAAGGACCTTAAGATCATCCAGTTCCAACCCCCCTGCCATAAGCAGGGACACCTCACACTAAACCATGGCACCCAAGGCTTCGTCCAACCTGGCCTTGAACACTGCGTGGAGCATTNCATAAGCAGGGACACCTCACACTAAACCATGGCACCCAAGGCTTCGTCCAACCTGGCCTTGAACACTGCCAGGGGTGGAGCATTCACAACCTCCCTGGCCAACCCATTCCAGCATCTCACCACCTTAACAGCAGAGAATTTCTTCCTTATACCCAATCTAAACTCCCCTGTTTAAGTTTGAACTCATTACCCCTTGTCCTGTCACTACAGTCCCTAATGAAGAATCTGTCTCCAGCATCCCTATTGGCCCCCTTCAGATACTGGAAGGCTGCTCTGAGTTCTCCACGCAGCCTTCTCTTCTCCAGGATAAACAGCCCCAACTTTCCCAGCCTGTCTTCATACAGGAGATGCTCCAGTCCCTGATCATCCTCGTGGCCTCCTCCGGACTTGTTCCAACAGCTCCATGTCCTTTTGATGTTGAGGACACCAGAACTGCACACAATGCTCCAGGTGAGGTCTCACGAGAGCAGAGTAGAGGGGCAGGATCAATCTATCTACCAACAATCACTTGCTGAGACTCTCCCCCATACCTGGAGCACACCTGGGGATGCGGAAATGCTGTGGGTCCCCCAGAAGCCCCATCTCAGATTCTCTGCTCCTGCTGGTCCTCCCTTTCCATCTCCCCAAAGCCAGACCTGCTCCCTGCATCACCATCCTTGATGCACCAGCACTTTAGAGCTTCGCTGCCCACCTCTGGGCTGCTCCAAGCAAGCAAGGGCAGCTCATGCACTTTTAGGCTGGAAGGCAGAGCCTTAAAGATGAGAAAACCAGTGCTCTGAGCTTTTGCTTGCTATCAGACTTTGCATCTCCTGTTCAGGCTGCACAAGACAGCTTTGTAATATGTCAAGCAACCAATACTGTGTGTTTCCATTGCTAGCTGTTACCACGACACAAGCAAGGCTCTGTCAAGGCTAAAAGACTTCCTTAAATAAGTGCACTGATAAGTCTAACTGCTTATTGCTGCTTTTATGCCCCATTGCTAATTTTTAGACTTTAAGGTTTTGGCGTCTTTGCCTAATCTGCTTTTTGGCAACAAAAACACTTATAGGAGTGTTGATAGTATAGCAAAGCAACGGTAAACACAGCCACAGAATAGTGGCTTGGCTGTGCTCTCCCTCCTTCACCCTAGATGAGTGGAAGACCTATATTCGGGTTGTGGCTAACCTATATGTGGTACGTCACAGTCCAGTCCCTGCCCTCCTGCACTTCATATTGACTAATAATAACAAAAACTACTTTGCGAGCTGTTTACCACCCACATGTATCAATCCCCCCTAAAAAGCCCCAGAGGAAATAACATGAACTAAGAGGCTTTTTCTATTTATAAACAGAAAAAAAACACGATTTCTAGTAATAAAAAAGGCAGATGTTTATCTGCTACGTCAGAAATGTCGAGTTGGTTTTTTGAAATTCCAAATGTGAAGTTTCCTTTGCTTGTGTCAAAGTTGTTTCATCTTCACTCACAACCTACACCACCACCTCCTCTTTCTCATTATCTTCACCTCACTCCTTCCCTCATCCCTTGCCTTGACTGGCTACGTGTGAAAGGACTGCTCAGGCTCAGCCAGCATGACAGCAAAACCCCAATGACACAAGGGCTCATGGAGCTTTTCATTGCCCATACAAAGTGTTTAAGTTCAAACCCAGTGCAGCTGCATGAATCTCACTTGTTTAGTGCATCTGGCAAAGGCTTTGGAAAGAAGCAGGGTCTCTTTGCTTTTTCCATCCTCTGCCTCACTCTCCCTTTAAAACGGTAGAAATCAGGTAGACCTTTCTTGTAGAAGGCTTTGAGCTCTGGTGTGGAAGAAGTATATTGAGCTCTGAGGTTCAAGTATTTTGCAATAGATACAAAGGCATTAGCAGGTCCTTTTGCTCAGTGCTAGCTTCAAACATTCCTCTTCCCAAAGCATTCACAGAAGCAGCAAACAAGTGCAGAGCAAGGGTTGGTGGCTTCCCTTGCAGAGCAGGCAACTGCTTCCCTCCCACCCTCTTCTCTTGAGCTTTGGCCTAAGAAACTCCAGGCAAAGTCATTATTGTCTCATCTAAAATTACCCTCCACTTTCAAGGGATGCTGACAGATGGCAAGGCCATATGTTCACACAGCTCCCACCCGGGTGAGTGTGCTGCTTCCCTCATGGAGCTGCTGGGAAAGTGGGACACAGCAGGTGCCATGGCACTGGTCAGGCAGGATGGCTGTGGCAGAGACCAGACCCAAGACCTGATTTCCTTTCAGTCTGAGTTTCACCCAGAGGCCAACCTCATCTAGAAAACAGGCAAAGCAAAACAAAACAAACCAGCATGTCAAGACATATCCTGAAACTGCCTCAGTACGTTCGACAGAGGCCACAGAGCAATAGCACATTACTGCATCTGAGTGGGTGCTTCTAACTTTCAATTGTTTTCCATGTTTCTATTCATTCAAAGCACTGTTTGAGGCTGCACTTTGCAGTTTCCCATCCTGCATGTTCTGAGAAACATACTCTCTTGAACATTTTCCCTGTTAAACCGTGGCAGTGGCAGAGTAAGGAAATGATTTGGGTTCTATTTTCATTACTTTACCATTAGAAATCTGAGCATTTTGTATATTTATTAACTTTATTATTATTATTTTAACTATTCTATCATTCTATGATTTTATTTTTATTATTATATTATATATATTATATATTATCTTATTTATTAACTTTATTTATTCATTCAAACTGACGAAAGAAGAAAATTTGAACCTGGGTCCATATGGATTTAAGGAAAGAAAAGTTCTGACTAGTGGAAATGAATGAATGACAGATGAGGTGAAAGAAAAAACCCCAACACAAGGCTTTCCACTTCTCTATCTTTCTGTCTGATTCTCTGTCAGTCCAACAGAAAAGAAAAGCTTATCCGTGAGACTGAAGTTAGTTAAACATTACCATGACACCTTGAAGGAAATGGCAGGTCCATCGTGGCTTGAAGTCTTTGAAATGAAAGCTAGCTGTCTTTTAAAATGAAATCTTCCAGTCTATTTGAATTTCTTGGTTCAGTAGTGCTCAATAAGGTGATTTCTAAGGAACTCAGCAAAAGAATCAGTGCTGATGTATCCTGGGTGACAGAATTGGTTCAGTAGGTGAGACACAGCCTTTGGTAATGTATCGAGCATAAATACACATATTCGCTTATATATTCGCTTATATATCACTAAAAAATGCATTAAGATTCAAGACAAACTGTCCACAGTATAATATGTCTGCAGTGCTACCCATTCTTCATCTCACTCCTATTTTAATTTATCTGCTATTTGACTGTCATGAATTCAAGGCTGAAGCTATCTTTTATGTGCACAGCCCTTACGCAGCCTGAGCTACCAAGTGCTTGATGAGCTCCCTGTCCTGACTTAGAAATGAACCAAACTTCATTCTCTAGAGAATAAGCCACCTTTAATCAATGACAACAAGACTAGAGTCTTAGTATTTTCCCAATCTCTTTAAACCCTGAGAAATACAAGATGTAGACTTGGGTATGCCATGCCTGCACCACAATTTCTCCCCATGACAAAGAAAATCCTTGGTTTTAATCTTCTGGGTATATATTCAAGACTGAAACTATACTAGCACAACCAATACAAAAGCCAAAACCAAGCCCAAAGCTCAAGGGCAATAAACCAATCTATTTTCACTTAAAAAACCCTGGGGATTCACACAGTGCAGAGGACTGTCTCAGTGCAACCAAATACCTGATAGCCAAGGCTGGTGCTGTCAACCATTATAATCCCAGTAGATAAAAGTGCATAAATAGCAATTCACAGTGCCTAAACGTCATGCTTATCTTTGTTTCAGACTCCATGAAACTTTCATAATGAAACCCCCAAAAACAAGGGGAAATGTATGGTTTGGTCTGGAAACCATGAGCAATTCTGTGGTTTTGCACAGAAACCAGCCCAAAGTAGGTAGTTTCTTCTAGCTGAATTTCACCCAAAGGTTTTGAATGCATTCGTACCTGAAACTGAGAGTGAAATGTAGGGGGCATGAATCCATATAGCTTAAAAGAAGGAAAAAGGGTGAAACCGCAACTCAGGTTTGCTGAGTTTAGCACCACTTTGAGTTGCTTTGCATGGTGTTGGCTGCTGACTCATTAAACTGTGGACCCCATGACCCTTTGGCTACTTGTGAGTTGTCAAGTTCTTGTACAGGTTACCCATCTTTGAAGGCATGGCTAATGCTTGCCTTGTGGCTTTCTTTCTGCTTTGCTCAAATAAGCTAGAAATCCACATGTAGGCTGGCAGGCCTTTGGCATGGAAAAATCTAAGGAAAAAGTATGGAGAAGTAGTGACAAGGGGTAACGGGTTCAAACTGAAACAGGGGGGGTTTAGATTGGATCTAAGGAAGAAATTCTTTCCTGTAAGGGTGCTGAGGCACTGGAATGGGTTGCCCAGGGAGGTTGTGAATGCTCCATCCCTGGCAGTGTTCAAGGCCAGCTTGGACAAAGCCTTGGGTGCCATGGTTTAGTGTGAGGTGTCCCTGCTTATGGCAGGGGGGTTGGAATTGGATGATCTTAAGGTCCTTTCCAACCCTAACTATTCCATGATTCTATGATTCTATTGCTAGAAAACCCCTTGCTATTTGCTACAGTACTTCACATTGATGGCTTCTTCTGATTGTCATTTGGGCATCTCAGTGTCCAACTCTTTTGTGTAGGGTGAAAAACCTGCTTTTCCAACAGGAAAACCTTCTGTGTGTTGTATGCCCATGAAAGTACTAAGACATTTGCACAAAGGCATCAGAGAAAGACATAAAGGAAATTGTGGGGGTGAGATTCAAGAACAGACAAGATAAAATTCATCAGTCTGCATAAATTGAGACTGACATTGTTGAGATTCCTGGGTTACATTAATTCAAGAGAAGCTGAAATAGAAATGATACGAATATCAATGGGGACGCTGTGGTTGGAATTCGAGACAGAAACACCCAATTTAATTCCACAGAGAGCAAACAAAACAGGATCCATGGTGAACAAGTCCTTCTTGTGGATAAGAAATCCAACTTTGATAAAAGCTTTGTGCATTTTTAGGGTAACTGTTCTAGTGAAAATGCTGGCAGGTACAGTACTTTTCCAGACAGTTTTGTTCGTAAGGAGAAAGAACTGTCACTCAAGCCTGATTATATTGATTTTGCTTTTTCGTTCTCCTGTCACTTCTACACCTTATCTGGCTTATGTAAATGAATAGCTAGTTTTTCCAGAGGTGATCATGCCCTGGCAGTCACAACTGTTGTGATGAAGTGCTGCCCCAATTTCCTTATCCCACTGTTACCACTCTTCCTGGATGCACCAAAATAAGATAGCTCTCAATCCCTGGATCATCTCTGCTTGACAATGGCCTTGTATAGTTTCACTCACAGACATGGTGCATTATGCTTATTTGGTGGCTGCTACCCTCAAAAGAGTGATATAAAAGGTGGGTATGATTCTTCACATGAACAACAGTGATCAATCTCCCAACCCTCTGCCTGCTAATGAAGGTCATAAATCACAAGCATACCCAAGTCACTTCCCTGCCTTCAGCTATCTAAAAGATATCTGAACCAAGCAAATTGTCTGTTGGACAATAACATAGGCTGGGAACATAAACATTACCAAACTCATTCACCCCATTGACTCAACTATTTTAAGCTAGACTGAATCACTTGCTAAGAAAGCACAGTCTAGCTAACAGTGATGCCTGCCTTAGAATTGGTGTAGGGAGCTGAGAAAGACTCCATCCAACACATTTATGAAGATCCTGTCCCTTTTCAGTGAGCAAAGCTTGTGAAAAGCCAAACAGCTTGGAAAATTCACTGCAGAAAAGTGCTCATCCTGAGCTGTATGTTTGCACAACTGTAGATCAGTGTAACCATAAACTGTATAGGGCTGGGATCTAAACAACTCTGGAGATGCCGATTGCAGCCAAGTGCTACCCAGCTCCAAGGAGGTAACTTGCAGTACTTTTATGGTGACTTTTGTCTTTAACTACAGCTGTGGGAGACTAGAAAGCAGCTACTGCTTGAAGGTGCCCCAACCCTGAAAGTTCAACACACTTCTTATGCGCAGGAAACGCAAATAACATTGAAGCTTTTGACATATATCAGACCAACCAGTCTTTAGTTCAGGATTCTGCTTCTTATGATGGTAAGTTATTAAAAGTGTCATATTCACACACAGGAAACCCCTTATTATTACAGCCTAACATTTCCAGAACAATGCCCCTATATCTATGTCCACAAAGACAACTGAGTTCCCCTTTCCGTTTAAGAGGCAATGTCATCCTTTTCAACGCTATTGCTCATCTGCATCACCCCATGCCTCACAGTCTTCCTTAGATAGGGTGGGAGGGCAACACACAGATGCAGAATGCTGCTCGAGTCTGATCCTGTCCCATAACTCGGACTCCACCTGATGTTTCTTTACCTGGCTCATCACCATTATAATTTTTCCAGGTTTCCTGAGTCAAACCATAGACCTTTTTCCTGCATAGCAAGTCAGATCATACAATCTGAAGGCCCCTTTCAGACTTACAACATGCAAATCTCCTACACATATGAACCGTAAGATCCTTTTCAGGATTGAACCTTGCTCACCCTAATGCATTTCTCTGCCAACCCTGGCTATACCTGGATAGAGCTGGATTTGGTGTGTCTTCCCCTTCACACAACACATAGTCCTGGTGTGTTCTCTGCAATGTTCATCCAAAGTCCAGCACAATGAAATGGAGCTGTTCCCTTCCTTTC
Organism: Agapornis roseicollis; assembly: GCA_002631895.1. Lineage (NCBI taxonomy): Eukaryota > Metazoa > Chordata > Aves > Psittaciformes > Psittacidae > Agapornis > Agapornis roseicollis. Next base: position 91,241 of record NDXB01007398.1, on the reverse strand, counting down.
ACTGGGTTTCAATGCTCATGGTTATTTTTTCCTGCTACCCAAACCCATTTATTAGAACTTGATCCTGCTGACCCAAAACCACATCACAGATTTGCCAAGATATTCAGCTGTGTCCAGAGACTTCAAGAACCATATTCAGATGAGCAAATGCCCCTTTTCTCTCTCTTAATGCATTTGAAATTGATATAATCCTCTTTTTTGATTGTAGACCCCGAAGTAGGCACCAGAGTCTGAATATGCTTCCAGGTGGCTCAATTTTTTATGATGCTGCTTGAACCACACAGAAATAGCCTGGTTTTCAAGAAATAATGAGAATATTATGAAAATAGAATAACTGGAATTTCAGGTATCTGAAATCTCTGGATGTGCCTAAAAAACATATGAATAACTGCTTTATTATTATTAAAGTTATTTAATGATCTCATTTCTTCCAGCTTTGTGATTCATGCGTCATCTTCTTCATGTTACTCCCAAGTCATTAACCACAATACAAAGGGCTTTAATAGCCAGAAAAGAGCTTTTCTATTTGGATTGACTCTTATCAGCAAAGCTCCCTGCTTTGAGAAGGATGCTGCATGGGAAGAACCATTGCTGTTTGGGCAGACAACAGCTCCTACTGAGCAAAAGCATTCTCTGACGCATCTGTGGAAGGTGGAAGTTACTGCACTTTCATAACTGTTCTATTTGTACTACTTTAATATTGCATTTTATTATCTATCCTAATATCTCTGGTTTCTACCTGCTTTTCAAAAGAGGTGGATCGTGCATATCATCTACAGTAACAAAAGGTGGTTTTCCCCCTAAAGCAAATTTTCAGCTAATTTAATATACCTGTTTTTCTATTGACTTATAAGGCTGACTGATACAATTCTTTTGAACAAGGAAGTCGGTTGCACAGCATGAATAAATGCTATTAGCTTCCCAAGGAGATAAGTGCAGCGGCAGTGGTAAGCTTTCCTTTGTTCTTGTTTTGCTCCTTTATGATATCTATTTTTATTCAATAATTTTATTTGAGAAACAAAATGAGAAAAGAACGTTGCCATTTGTGGAACCTTTCCAATATGTTGCAGGAGCAGAAGGCTTGGATGGGAGATACACAGCATCTCTCTCAAAAGACTGTTTTGTGGTGGCAGACATCATCACAACAGTGTTAGGAGTGTGATATTGGAATATCATTTACTTCCTTCTGTGACCAACTTTAGATTAGCACCAAATTAGAATGCATTCTAATAAATGCAATTTAAAACAAACAATGTCGTCACCTCTGGCCCAGGCACCCACCTCCCTTGGCTTGGGCTGAGATGTGGAGCACCAACATCATGCTGAAGTGCAATAGGAGAGTGATTCATCTGAGGGAACTTAAAAGCCTCCAACAACAAGGTGATTCATGCTTTGAGTGCTAATGGTGTTTTGCAGTGACTGCATTTTACTGATTTTGCATTTCCATATCAACTTCCATATCAAGTGATTTACAAGCATCTGCATGAGCTCACGTGTTTATATGTGAGCAGTCAGGTGCGACTCAGCTGAAGTAAAATAAGCCTCTATTTAATGAGGTCTCTCTTTGAAGATAAGCTCAAGGCATCTTTCTAGATAAAGACCCTTAAGCAGGAAGGGACTACAAATCACTTGTTGCAATAAAATATAATGATGCATCATCTTTGAGCTCTCTTAGGTCTTGAAAAGTTAAGGATGAGGTTCTGGTAGCAAACTAATGCATGTAAACCTGAATGATGGCTTTGATGAGAAATGGACCCAGTTTCCATTGAGGATAAAACCAGAAACTTCCAAAACTTCACTCCTGCACTTCACACCCGGTGTCAGCTCGTACCTACACATCTGCGAAGAACTGGCCATTAATGTCTTTCAGAAAGGTTTTCAGTTCTCACACACTTCAGTCAAGGATAAATTTCCATTGACTGTGTGGATGGGTTTTCAATTCTTAGCAAGTTTATTCAGAGCAGCCCTGTGGAGAAGGACTTGGAGGTGGTGGTCAATGAGAAACAGAACATGATCCAGCAGTATGTGCTCTCAGGCCAGAAAGCAACCGTATCCTGGGCTGCATCAAAACCAGTGCAACCAGCAGGTGGAAGGAGGTGATCCTGCCCCTCTTCTCTGCTCTTGTGAGACCTCACTTGCAGCACTGTGTGCGGTTCTGGGAGCAACAACTTAAGAAAGACATGGAGCTGTTGGAGCAAGTCCAGGGGGGGCTATGAGGATGATCAGGGGCTAAAGCAACTCCTATATGAAGACAGGCTGAGAACATTGAGGCTGTTCAGCCTGGAGAAGAGAAGCTGTGAGGAGACCTCATAGCAACCTTACAGTATCTGAAGGGGGCCTACAAGGATGCTGGAGAGGGACTCTTCATTAGGGACTGCAGGTCCCTAATGCAGACTGCAGGGTGATGGGTTCAGACTGAAACAGGGGAACTTCAGGTTAGGTGTAAGGAACAAGTTCTTTACTGTGAGGATGGTGAGGCACTGGCACAGAATATATCTTGCCTGTTTCCATGGTGATGAGAGATGCTCTGAAAACCACTACTTTGAAAATCTATAGAAGCCTTTGTAGTGCTGATTTTATTAAAGATAGAAGTAATAACAATGAAATCCCAGGACTCTGTAATGCCAAAGGTGATTAAAATAGAAAAGCACTACCTCTGGTTCCAAAGTCCACAAGCCCAAATCAGAGGAAACTGGAGGAATACACCAATTAATACCTATTTTTCTGTTCTGATGTTCTTTCCAAAGCATCCCTTGTTACTCTCTACTGAAGGTAAGATGTTGAGCTACGTGAACCATGGCTAAAATCCTGTTTGGCCTCTCTGATGCCCTTTTATTACCAAAGCAGGAATAGCTGAGACAAATGATACTCCCAGACATTTTGATCACGTTATACAAGCAAACTGGTCTGCATAGATATACATCAAAAGAGGACACACATCTAACTGTGGAAGTTTTCAGAAACACCAGGAGTGCCCTTCAAGTTTGACTGCCCAGAAGGCAAGGAGTCACCTCAGATGAAAAATGCAGGGTTAGGAATGACTGCTCCTTCCATACTGGAAACAAGTAGGAATGTTTCCAGTTAAAGCAATCTCATTTCAGTTCTATGAGAATTCCAGTGGCTGGGTGGTAGTCCCAGGCTAGGACAGAGGAGAGGCTTGTGGACAGGATAGAAATGAGCGTTAATCTGCTAGCTGCAAATAAGCCAGGGCAGGAAGGTGAATACAGAGACCCTCTGCAAACACATCATAGAATAGTTAGGGTTGGAAAGGACCTTAAGATCATCTAGTTCCTAACATCATTGCTTTCAGCCACTCTGATATGACCACTTTCTTCCTATGCCTCTGCCTAGAACATGCTTCCTACTTCAGAAACACCCTCCAGACACACTTCTATGAAATTCTTCAAAGAAAATCCCACCCAACATCTGCAGACCTTCACAGGCACCAGTCACCAAGCTCAAAGCCTGGGTTACCTCTGAGCATCGAGCTCTGGAGATCACAGCTCTGGGATGCTGCTGGGGGTAAGAAGAGATCACCCTGTGCAACCGAAAGGCAGCGCTCCAGGGTGATGCAGTGTACTGAACTGTAGCTGCACTGGGGAGAAAATGAAACAGGATTTGCATAGCTCTCTGTTTCACAGAAAGGCAGTGGTGGGGCGGGGGATGGCAGATCTGGGTAACTGTTCACCCTCTGACATCAGAAACCTCCAATGCAGCACCCGAGAACGCCGCTGCGAAATCCCTGATCAAGAACATGAAGCTCCTTCCCCTCTTCACAGCTGCATCCTGCTTCACGCCCCCAGGTCCCCCCTTTTTTTTGTACTACGAGTGATGAAGGTTTTTTTCCGGATCACATGAGCCAGGATGAAGGGGGAAAATCCTGCCAGGAAAAGAGATGGGCTGCAACTTGAACCTGATCAAGGGGAGATACAGAGCAGTACCCAGAGAGCTATATAAGAATGCGCTCGGCACAAGAGCAAACACTTTCTCAGGTGAAGGACTTGCATGAGTCAGCCATGCATGTGAAGGAAGACTCCGTTTCAAGGAGGCTTGGAGCCACTAACAGAACGTGTTTGTATTTCATCATCACTACCCTTGTTGCGTTACTCATCTTTGCATTAGCCACCATCATGGTCTTAGTCGTTCAGAGGATGGTAAGAAATTTCTTACTTTATTCATTCTCCCTTTCTACCCCTTTCTCTTTTTCCCCCCTCACCTGTAGTGCTTTCCCAAACTTATCCTGTAGCCAAAAAACCAGCCACTGCCTTCTCTTATAAATGCACCCACATGAATTAGGAGAGGGGAAGATGAAACAAAGAGGGAAAGAAAAGAACTTTCAACCTTTCTCCATGGGCAGCATTAATTTCTAGCACGAAATTCCTCCTCTGTAAATGGAAGTGGAAAACTCACAGTCTAAGATGCAAGTCACCCTCTATCCTGCCTAGTTAGGACAAGAGGTGGAAAGAAGATGTGGTGCCTCAGTGTTTGCTACCTTTTTTTCCATGTGTCTCAGTTCACTTCTTTGGAGAATGACCTCTTTCTGTGATGGTCTGGAATGGTTTCTAGACTCTACGTGCATTCCTTTGAAATACTGATGAATTTCAGTAATGGATATAACAAGAGACATCTCTGTGTGTGACACTGTGCGGACGCACCATGCTGTGGTGTGGCAGAACTCTCTTGAACTACCCAGGGCAGTAGATGTGGGCAAAGTAGCTCCCTCCTGCTCTCTTTTTTTGTCAGTCCCATTCTTGGGTGGGTTTTTAATGCAAAACTAAAGCCATAGCAAGGATGACCGAGGATGTAAGTGAGGCAAGATCTCACCGGGTCTCAAGAAGCAGCTCTTCCCTCTGCCTACAGACATTTTTTCCTTCTTAAAATGAAGAGAATGACTCTCAAGCACACCTGGGGTTGAATGAGGAATCAGTGGGAAGTTACAGCCAGGGAAGAGGCACAGGTGGTTGTGAATATAAAAACCTCATTTCTAATCTGACCAGGAACATTGCCATGAACTTTACTGGGATGAAATGCCAGGTTAGACAATTTACAGGCTTTGAAATCTTACTGCAAATACCTAAGTTCTAAAGTACCACAACTGTTCATAGAGTAACGACACCAGCGTGGGGCTGCTGGAGGAAGTTGGCCACAGAAAATAAAATACGATCTCTTACTAAATTAACCCTCTGCAATTTGTGTGCCTCTGTATGCACATTACCCAGAAATGAAACCATGAAGGCCTGACTGATATTCCTTTGTTGCACCTGAGAGGGGACATTTACCTGAAATCAGTGTTCTTCCAAAAGAGAAGCAGTTTGGTCACAGTGAAAATGAGAAGTGGGGGTTTTCAAGTGACAAATAGTGAGACATTAAGGGAGATCTTTAACATAACGGGCTGGATAATTACAGAATTGCCAAAGCTTCCCTATATAATGAGACTTTCATTTGTACTTATTATGAAAGTAAGCGTTAAATTACCTCTCCACCAGGATAAACACAGTTACACTATACTTGCCAGAGGAGCAATATTACTGAAAGAGTCAAGCTTTTCATTTAGAAGAGTAATGACATTACTGCAGCTGCTTTGGTAATGAGTTTGGCTGTAGGAGAAAGCAGGAAGCTGAGGTGTGTGAGGAACACAAATAAAATCAAACATCAATTTTGCACCGTGAGAGGAATTTGGCAGTAAAAGCATAACTTGTGTTCTTGCTCTCAGGGAGCTGAAAGACACCCAGGTTCTGAAGCAGCATAGTCATTCTCCATCCGTGACTAGTTTTAAACTTCCAGACCCGGGAGCAAGTGTTGGTTCTGTGGGACAGGTTCCTCAAGAAACTCCAGGGCTTACTCCAAAACTACGTTAGCTCATGGTCACAATGTCAGTGGAAGGCTAGGCACAAACTCCTTTGGTAAATACAGTTGTGGCTGGGCTGAGCATTGTGTAGTATTGACTTCAGTAGCTCCACGACATAGAGTCTGGATGGTTCTTGCACCTGGGGCTCTGTAGACATTAAGTCTTACGTGATGCAGGGATAAGAACATCATCAATTGGCTTAATTTTCTTCATAACTTCTAAAGAGAGGACCAACGTTTTGTGTGATCAGCCTCTTGGGAAGCTCTGTTTTACTCTCCAGATGCTGCCAGCTGGATTATGTGAATGGCTTTGACCACAGGGACAATGGTGGCAACTTCATGCCCTCCCTATGCTGAGCTAGCAACTTTTCCTCCACTCAAAGGAGTGATAGGTTAATGGGTCTTAGAGACAATGCAAGCCCTTGTGACCCATGCCTCAGGTACCACTGCATTAAGAGAAGGCTTCTGGTGGCAAGCAGTTTGTACAGTCTCCTAGCCCCACTGCAAGTCACTGTTTGTTTTCCTTTTGATGAATTTATACTTGTCTAGTTTAAGATGAAGGATGATGCATTAGAAAGGGAAAAACAAACCATGTAGAAACAAGGCAAAGGCCTCATCCAGTATCTGGGTGCTCTGAATAAAAGGAAATCCAAACAATAAAAAACCAACCATGATTCCAGGGCTGCTTCTCTGTACCGAACAGCACTGAAAATACACATCACCACCCTCACAAACACACCTCCATTTTCCAGCACACCAAGAACTTTCCTTTACGCCTTGTTTTCAAGAAGGGTAGCACAGCACATTGGTGTCAGACCTGGGAAGCGTCACTTTGGGGAAGTAAACTATGTTTCTTGAAACTACGTGCAGTGCTTAAATCAGTCCATTTCTTCAGCATTCTCCTGCAGAAATCCTTGGGCTCAGGCCATTCACTTGTCTAGATCTTTCACAAGTGACTATTTTTCTCTGGAATAAGAATAGCTGCTCTATGGTGGTCAGTAGCCTTCATTTGTTTTCTTAACACTGTTATGAGAATGCTAGCACAACCACTCTTCTGCCTGCCGCTTTTCACTGCTGCTGGATATAGGCATATATATGCATTTATGTATATGTGTATATATATATACATATATATGTATATATACATATATATGTATATGTATATATGTATATATATATACACATCTATGTATGTTTAAATACATATACATGTATGTATATATATATTTATACATATATACACCTATATAGATGCTTGTGTATATGGAGGGATACACATATATGTATTTATACATATACACCTATATAGATGTTTCTGTATATGGAGGGATATATGCAAAATCAGTGAATAAGTATGGGACAGAAAGGGCTAGACAAATGCCATTTTAAGATTCACAGACCTCAGCAAATGCTGAGGAATGCTGTATCAGACACCTAAGCCACCTACCTCTATGGACAAATCTGTGTGGATGTCCAAAGTCTGCAATCTGAGACAGTCCATCACTGCTGTGGATCTTGTAGACTCGTATTTTTAACCTCCAAACTGTGTGGGCAAATCGTTTCAGCACCATTAAGGCACCAGTGTGGCAAATGCCAAGAGCCGGTGCAGTTACTTCCATTTGCTGATCTAGTTTTCAAGGCTGCTGGAGTTAAAAATGTCAAGCCCTTTTAGCAGTGGGACTGTTGTAACCAGAAATTGCTCCTACAGCACCTAGCACGATACATCCTATAGCACCTGGTATGATGATAACGCTGTCAGTGATTCATGTCTGCTCAAAGGTAACCTTGTCATGCACTGCCCCACTCGGTGCCTGCTGTATTGGCCCCCTCTGGCGGGCAACCCTGACAAAAAGGGGAAGGTAAAAAACCCCAAACACCAGCTCTTGCCCCGAAAGCAGATTTCCATTCACTGAACATCACAGGAAAACCACTGAGGCATTTTAGATAAGAAAACGCGTTGTCCCAGTGCTTGCAGTTGGTGCTGTGTACAGTGACAGTCACCTGCTGCCTGGAGGGGTGCCTTTCATAGGGTTTGTCAGGACTGGAAAAACTGAATTTCACACAGGCTCTGTTTCATAGAATCAATGAGGTTGGAAAAGACCTTTAAGACCATCAAGTCAAACCATGCCCTAGCACTGTCAAGGCCACCACTAACCCATGGCACTAAATGCCTCATCTACACGGGCTGTGAACCCTTGCAGGGCCGGTGCCTGCAGCCCTGCCCTGGGCAGCCTCTTCCAATGCCTGAGCACCCTGTGGGCAAGGAATTGTCCCTCAGCTCCATCTAAACCTGCCCTGGGGCAGCTTGGGGCCGGTTCCTCTAGCCCCATCCCTTGTTCTTTGCCAGAACATACCAGCCACCTCCTGGCTCCATCCTCCTGTGATGTGATGCTCTTTATGAGATCAGCTGTGGGGATGGTGCTCCACTTTCGGGAGTTTTCAATGTCAAACGTCTACCTTTGCCTCTCGGCCAACCACCTAAAGTGTCACCTCCTGCCTTCCCCCTCAGCCAGAGATGTGTTCATGGTTGGAGACACAGGAGACCCTTGAGGCTCTTCTTCAAGTGGCAAAACTTCCTTTGAGGGCAGCAGCCCAAAAAGCTTGTTCCCACAGAGTCACTAGTGGACATGTTCTTGGAGAGCCCTGGACCTTGTTCAGCTGACCCCAGTCTAGTTTTCAGGGGGCTGTGATTTGGAGGTGTGTTTTCTTGGGCTTTCTAGAAGCAGATACATACTCGGGTATGTTAAATGGTTAAATGACTATTCAGGGTTCTAACACAGGACATGTCCCTTTAGCAGCACCAATCAGGCTCAGCCTTGGAAAAGTTCTTGTAAAATAAGGCAAAAGAAGAAAGAAATAACATTCCCTGGCACCTGATTATCATTCTCTCTAACGAAGCAAACTCAAACTATGCTGCTTGCTGAGAAAAGACTGAGATCCTTCAGCAGCAGCACCCAGCTCACTCCAAACAGGGTGAAATTCATTGTCATGCATCCTGCCTGAGCTGGCACTCTAGAACTGAATTTCCCTGGGCTCCTGCTGCGTGCCACTTCGCATTCCAAATCACAGCATTGCACGCAATATTTTTGCTGTCAGAAAAGAAGTAGTGCCAGTAATATTTCAAAGCAATCTGTAAAGCTCTATTTGAATATCTATTCAATTGTCACTAAAATAAATTGCATTAGTATCTGCAGTTTCCACCCCCTGGGACACTTCCCAGGTGAGAACACAATACATTAGTTCGTTTCTGTTGTCCTGACTCCAAAGCAAGCTGTGAGCCATCAGCCTTGTCCTGCAGGCCATCTCCAAGGGAGGTGCAAGATGAACACCTCATTGATGGTAATGGCTCAATCAGTTTACCAAACACTTCTCTGCTGCCTGCTTTCATTTAGCATAATGTACTTGGGAACAGAGCGTCTCCACGCAGAAATGCCTTTAGCTCTCTGCAGAGGGCAGACATGCTCGTACATAGCACTGAGAAGCAAGGCTTCCCTTAGCCCCGAGTGAATGTGAGAGGGACGTCCCAGTGCAAGAGTCCAAGACAGGAGCTGGGATGCTCCTTAGGAGCATTTTCAGCACTGTTCTCAGTCCCACATTTGATGATATGCGTGCATAGGATCCATAAGAGTTTGCAAGGGAGGATGGCACATAAAGGACCAAAAAGCTTGGAAATGTCTGGTTTTCCACACTACAGCTTCAGGTTCCTGTTCTTCTAACCCAAAGACCTTCCTGCACAGTTTAGGACGATAACCTGGAGAATTATTGTCTCAACGAATAACTTTTCCCCTGTCACACATGGGTGTGAGGAGAGAAAATGAACAAATCACGTATTACAGATACCCACATCATGAAGCACCTATGCCATCTGTCTGCAGGACACAGCATTTTGGTATTAGACTGAAAGATAATGTTGCTTAGCTAGAAGCTGATGCAGCTTGACACTTCAGCCATGGTTGAAAACATGGCCACATTAGGCCAATGTCTAATTAAAAGTATTCTTAAATACTGACGGCTAGAACATTAAATACCACAAATACACACAATCTGATTTCTCTCACTGTCCAACCACCTTCCTTCTCTGTGTGTTATCCTATTTACACACAGAAATAGTGCTTGTGAACCACTATGAAGTTGTCTCCCACCCAGACATGGTATGCCTCATTTCTCTAAGGAGATATTAATGTTCTGCTAAATCTGATACCAGCTTCCCAAATTTCTTCTTCTTGAGCATCTGTTCAGTCACTGAAACAGGCTCCTCAGGAAAGTGCTCACAGCACCAAGCTTGTCAGAGCTCAGGGGACATCTGCACAATGCTTTTCGTCATCTAGCTTCACTTTCGGTAGTCCTGTGAGGAGCAGAAAGTTGGAATTGGTGATCCCCCGGGGTCCCTTCCAACTCCAGAGGTCATACGATTCTATGATTCCATGCTAAATAAGGTCTGGCCTCATTAGATTGCACAACTAGCCCAGGTAATTGGTATCCAGATAAGAGGAGCTGGTTTAGGCTAGCCTGAGGAAAAACCTCTCCCTGATACTGAAATCACCATGGGACTGCCTGCATTAGTTAGTGCAGGAATATGAGAGAGTTTCAAGCACTGAGGCACTCTCAGTATCTTTCCTTCCTGTTGGAAGAATTTCTTTGCTCCCTGAGGGCAATTGCTGGGTGTTTACAAGCAGTCAGTGACTTCACTGGTGTGGTGGTAATACGCAGGCAAGCACAGGTTTCAGGGTTGTACATTTGGATGGCAGAGAGGTGTGATGAAATAGGAGCAAGACCACAAATGAAGCCTACCGTATTTCTCACTTGGAGCTTGTTTCCTGAGATGGCCTCAGGCCATTCTGACTGAGGACAACTGCCTATTCTGAACACTGGGTTTGCATCCCAGCAAGAAGCAGGAGGGAGGTGAAGCAGGACACCACCATCACTCTCCCACCTTGGGATCTACATCTTTTCCTTTCATCCAGCTACTGGCTTCCCAGGGGCAGATATTGACTTTCTTGGGTTACAAGTCCCATTCTGTCCTGCTCTCTCCAAGCTTTGCAAGCCACAGAGTGGGGTTTCTGGGCTTCAAAAACCCACACACATTTCTTACTGCACTGAGAAAATCGCTTTCTCTGTTAGAAATGTAGATTTTCTACATTAGAAAAAAGAAAGGGGGCTGTGATGAGGTACACCTGAGGGTGATCTTTGGAAGATCACCAGAGAGCTTCCCAGAGCTGTTTGCTTCATAGCAATCCTTCATTCAACCTGTGAGGCTCTATAGGAGACATAAGCTCTGTAGCAGCTGGAGCTGACTCTCCGAGCCTCAGGCTCTGTATTGCCTTCATGACATGCAATAGAAACTATTATAATCCACTTTTAAAGCAAGGTTGTACTTGAAGATGGATGTAACTCATGGAATAACCATCCTTTCTTTGCTTCTCTTTCAGGCAGCTGATCCTGAAACAGAAGGCATCGCAAAACCATTCAAGACAGGTAAGACACCTAAACAGTACACGTGATCTGTCTCATCTGTAAGGCAAATATTGCCCAGCATCCCAAATAAGCCAATTACTCACATCTTAACATTTCAGCCTTGGATATTTTTTTAATCTGAGACTCTTCTCTATTGGGCTTGTTTCATAGCCCACAAGTCTCAAGGTAGTCCCTGCATGTCCTTCCTGAGAACTTCACATCGTGCCTGACCATCACTTTTGCTGTTTTAGAATTCCCGTAACCTGAAGGGATTTCCTTTTCCCTAGGACATCCTAAGCACATATTGCTTTCTATCAGCCCTTACAACTTTGTGAGTCTTTCTTAAGTTCTTTAGTGGTTTATTTTGTATGCAAAGTTCCTCAGAAATAATGCGGCTTCTGAACTCTAATGCATCCCAAAAGGTGCCCAGAAAGGAGCTTTTCAAACCCAGTGGGCTGCAAGGCATCAGCCTTTCTGCCCTTGGTCCCCTGAGATGATGGAAAGTCCCCAGCACTGCATGGTGGTACAGACCCAGAGCAGAGCCTCTCTCTTTAAACCAGCATAAACTCAGAGGTGTCACCCGAACTGTGCTGGCTTTCATGGCTGTTTTACCACCAGTGAAAGCTGTGGGTGTGGAGCCTAGGCAGTGACAGAGGAGGAGCCACAGATGCTGTATCTGTAGGTCAGTGTTTTTCAAAGCCAAGCATTGACCGATGATACTAGTATTCCCAGGGCAGGGAGGAATGATCTCGCTAATCCGAAAGTGCATTGCAATATACATACATATATGTGTCTATATATGTATGTATTTTATACCAGGCAACCTATGTCAATTGCTTTCTCTCCTCATCACTAATGGGCAGGTGCCAGGCAGGAGGAATGTACCAGATGCTGTTTTCATTAGCCAGAAACCTTTCTGTCTTCGGGTCAGAATCAGTACAGACACCCTCTTGCTCTGAAAGCAGCTGATAAATCTGAGATGATGCCATTAGTGAGAGACAAAGGAGGGAGCGATAGAGAAACCCCACAAAACAGGAAGAGTTGCAGGAACAGTTGAAAGCCGTTTGCAGTGTGTATAAGGGTTCTATCAGCCTCCCCCTCACTGCCTATCAGTCTTTACTGTATGGCTCTGGCAGGGTAAAAGAGCACTGAGGAGTGAGGGAATTACAACGGCCTTTTATTTTCCTCTTAAAATATATTGAGCAGGGTTAATGGGTTAATATATCCCAGTGGGTACCTTATTAAGGTACTTTTCCCTCAGCAGGGAGCTCTACCATTTGCTGCCAGGCACTGCCTGCTGACTTCTAAGCAAGGAGCTGTGGTGACCATTGCAAGGTCCCAACCACCAGTTGTGGGATAGGAAGAAACAGAAGCAAAAGAGATATTGCAGGGGACTGTGGTGAGGCTGAAGTTGCTGTGGGTTTAGATTTGGATTTGGGTCTGCCTCTCAAGCAGCCCAGATGCTGATAATGTGGTTTGGATGTATTTTGTACCTACCCTGTTCAAATCAGGGCTTCCAAGCCCTGCATCACAAACACTGGCAAGCTAGCAAAAAGTTAGTGTTGCTGAGATGCCAGCTGGGGGCTCAGCCTTGCTCCAGCCCTGTGTTGGTACCTACTGGTGTGAACCATCTCAGAGATGCTAGTGGGGGATGCAGGACTGTGCTAGTGGGAACAGCCAGGGTTTACTAAGGCAGAGATTGGTTTGTAACACAAAGGGACAGTGGTCCAAACACAGCTACATCTTGGAGTTAATTCTGCAGTATTAAAGCAGGAAACCCACAATGGTTTCATTTAGATCCCCAATGAGATTATGTTGTATGGAGAGCTAAATGCCAGTGGGCACTAAGGCAGATTTACCTTCCTGATTTATCTGTTGGTCCTCAATGGATGGGTTTGCAGGTATCCCCAAGCACGATGCGGTATCACCTAATTAAATGTCTGTGTGAAAAATGGCACCAGTCTCTTCTGATCCTCTGTGCTGTTGTCAGTGGAGTACCTGAGCAACAGGGGGAAAGACTGAAATTCATCATGAATTTAGCTTGTGAAATGTTCTTCCTGTGGAAAATATTTCTGTCATCCACATTTGGATGAGAGATGGAACTCATCCACATTTCATAAATATCAAATCATACATTAATACAGGAAAGGCAGGTGTTATTGTTAGGTTCATTATTTTAGAGGGAAATCTGAGTCACAGAAGAATTTATGACCTGACAACATCTGGAGAGGCTCAGCCTTCATCAGCTCCTTGCTGTCTTCTCTAAGCCTCATTTCCCTATAAATGTAATCCTGGCCTGATGGCTTTTCTTGGTTTTTTGAGCTGCAAAGACAGAAGACCAGAACAGCTTCTAACTTATAAAAGGAAAACCCTGCAGCTACATCAGCACACGTGCACACGCTGCTTATCTTTTTCTGGTGGTAAGATCCATTAGCAGTTGGTGGACAGAGCACGAAAGGAAACCCCACGCCCCATTCAGTTGCAATGGGAAAGAGGTTCACAAGTAAAACTCAGGCTCTGAGAAATTACTGTAATACAGGTGCTATTCCCATCCTTGCTACCATGGAGTAAACCAGGCTAAAGCCGGTGAAGCAAACAAGCCCTTCCAGATGTGCAGCTCTATCTGAGAGCAGTTTGGCCTTCTGCAACTAAATCTGGTCTCTTCCAGCTTGGAATTGTCCCAGTGCAACACTGACTAAGCTGTGGGTTGTTAATCACAAGGGCCATGATGGTGGGTTCTTCAGAAATAGGTATTTCATGTTTAGACTGTAGAGATTTTTGTCTTCTCAGCTTCAGTACACATAAAACGTATGTGTTTGTGTGCGTATACGTGGAACTGTATGAAGTTCTGTCTGCTCTGAGGTGAAGGCAGATGTCCTGTTTCTCAGTTGGAAACATTTTGCCAAGCCTGGGCTTGCAAATGCTAGAAAGTGTGCACAGACAACCAGCATCCGGAGCAAATTGCAGCTAGGCAGACTCCAGGTAGTCATAAAGGGGGCTGTTTGCGTTCTTAATTCATAATCAGATTATCAGTATTGCTGCAAGATGCAGAATGTTAGATCTTCCATCTCCCCAATACTTCAAATGCAAGTTAAAGATTAATACATACATGGAGAGATTAACAGCTCTTGAAATTATGTGGCCTTAGCCTACAGAAGCCTGAGTAGTTTTGGCCTTTAGCTCTACATGTTTTGCAGTATTGGGTGTGCAGTCATGAGATTGTACTGAGTGCTTCCGAAATCTGGGGGACAGAAAGGAACACTTCTGAAGTTTATGGGTTTGGAAGGAGGTAAAACTGGCAGTGAGTTCAGGCCCTTTTCAACGCACAGGATCAGCGTGGCAGTCCTTGGGCTCTCAAGGACCAAAGGCACTTGGTACATGTGTGACAGCATCACTCAGCTGGCACAGTCCATCAGTGCCAACAAGCAGCTGTTTGCAGGACACTGAACTGGCAGGAGAGAGCTTAATATAGCTATAGCAACTTCTTACAGCAGCTGCTGAGACATAGCATTAGGCAGGTTCTGCTAGCTCTAGCGTGCTGACAGAGATGTATGAAATCATCTTGCCTAATTTTACAAGTAGTTAAATCAGTGGGGGGTATGGAGGAATTGAAAGCTGTTTGTTGCCAGCCCATAATTCTTTACTTCATAAAATAAGTTCAGATTCTTGTCTTGCTTTTGTGCCTGCTCACACTCAGCCTCCAGCTATTTGTAATGCCATAGATACTGCAGAGGAATCCCATAGTAAGAGATGACAACTACTAGGACAGGCTTCAGAAATCGCATTTGAGGGGCTTTCCATGTCAGAGTAGCAAGTTTTTGCACTCTGGCTTCACTGGTTTCACTGCCCTTTGTCTGTGCTCCCATTATATTCAACTGAAAGTTGGGAAAACTGAGGCAGTGAGGAAATTTCCCCAGGCATCATGGGGATCATAGCATCAAGCACCAGGAGTGCAACATCTCTTTGGACCTGGCTGGCAGCAGTCCATATGTCCACCTGTCCCACAGACATTGGGTTCCTCCTGGCTTGACAGGGTCCTGTTGTGTTTTGATGTCTCTTGTTTTTCTACAGAAAACCTGGAGAGGGGCTTGAGACAAGGGCTTGTAGGGACGGGACAAGGGGAATGGCTTGAACCTGCCCGAACAGGGGAGACTGAGCTGAGCTCTAAGGCAGAAGCTGTTCCCTGGGAGGGTGCTGAGGCGCTGGCACAGGGTGATGGCCCAGAGAAGCTGTGGCTGCCCCATCCCTGGCAGTGCTCAAGGCCAGGTTGGACACAGGGGCTTGGAGCAAGCTGCTCCAGTGGAAAGGGTCCCTGCTCATGGCAGAGGTTGGAGCTGAATGAGCTTGAAGGTTCCTTCAAACCCATCCATTCCATGGTTCTATGATGAGACTCCTTCCATTTCACACTGCAGGTGAGGCTGCAACTCCTTGGAGTCCCATTTCAAAGTCCCCGTTAGCTCAGTGGGGAAAAGCTGCATTAAGCTCACAGAAATAGTCTGGGCCTTTTCCTCATGGTTGCACCCTCTGGATGCTCATCTTATGGTAAAGGGATCAGGAAGACAAGAGTGAATTATCTCCTGGTACCTTCTTTAGGACAAAAGAGTCTAAATGGCTTCCTAAGACTAAGACTGTCCATACTAGCAGGCTTCCTTAAAGCAGGATGATCTACACTGTCAGACAACAAAACCAATGAAGTCTCCTTGGTATTTCAGCCTAAATGTGGTTTTACTCTTCCTCTTTCTCTTGGTTTTTTTTTAGTCATATAATCCTATTGACTTCAGTGGGATTACTTCAGATTTACAATTACCAGTGCAAAGCAAATTAGCGGATGTGATTGAATATATGCATCAATCAGGCCTGAAACTGGAGTAATTTCAGTCTCTCCTGGCTGGTGCTGAAATGCTACTTTGCTACTTGGGAAATAAAACAAGAGAATCGTTATTAGCTAGCTGCCTTAGCAAAGCGAGGGCCGGAAATGTCGCTATAAACCCATTTTTTCCCATAACTTGCCTTCTCAGAAACACAGCTGATGTCACCAAAGAAATGCTTTAAACACACACACCCAAAACTCGCTGACATCAATAAATGTCAGTGCAGCTTTGGAAATGCAAAGCGCAGCTAGCTCAGTGAGGGGTGAGTCCTGAGTGGTGCCAAGACTCTCTCGAGACAGCTCATGACTGATAGGGCTCCTGGTTACACCAGGCTGTCTGTAGAAATTACTGTAATACAGGTGCTATTCCCATCCTTGCTACCATGGAGTAAACCAGGCTAAAGCCGGTGAAGCAAACAAGCCCTTCCAGACGTGCAGCTCTATCTGAGAGCAGTTTGGCCTTCTGCAACTAAATCTGGTCTCTCCCAGCTTGGAATTGTCCCAGTGCAACACTGACTGAACTGTGGGTTGTTAATCACAAGGGCCATGATGGTGGGTTCTTTAGAAATAGGTATTTCATGTTTAGACTGTAGAGATTTTTGCCTTCTCAGCTTCAGTACACATAAGTACAGCACTTGCTTGCTTCTGAAGACATTGCAAGGTTGCAACTCCCAAAGGCTTCTTGAGCAGCAGGGGATTTTCTGCTTTGTAGGGTAAACTCTCTAAATGCTACCAAGTTTCTGTCAAAGTACTCTCCCTTCTTGCAGGACACTTGTAGTGGGAGCTGGCGCAGGGCACTGACTATGCATGACCAGAGACTGTCGTTACCACCCTAACAGCTTCAGTTGGAAATCAGGGCCAGAAGGGTTTTCTCCTACCCTATGACATCTCTCTACATCACCACAACACTACATTGACATGACTAACATCAGGAGAGTAGGCTTTGGTTTTTCTCTGGGGATTTCCAGCACGGCCAAAGGACTTTGATATGTGACTTGCTCAATCTTGAAGCACAGTGAGAACCTGTTTGCCTCAAAAGTGTTTATAAACTGCCAAAAACAGAGACAGATTGCAATTCGTTCAAGACATCCCCAGCCTCCTTCTCCAACAGTGAGTGCAGAGGGTGCAATTTTACAACCAACCAATAAGGGGGACTTGTGGGGACCAGCTTCTCCCTGACCTATCCCTCCTGGCCTCTTAGAAACCAAGCCATGCAAATAACGCAAGGGTCTGGAGAGCTGAATTCCTTTTTTACCCTTAGTTTAAGGAATCCTATGAAATTTATGATCTTTGTCTCACTGCATTTACTTGACTCCTTATTCATGTAAGGAACATGAAATGATATCTGATGTCATGGAGTAACACCAAAATACACTAGAACTTCGCTTGGTGTATTAACACATCCTTCAGAGACCCTGAAGATGAGTGACTCTAATACTTATGTTATAAACTGAGTCACAGGATTGCCACAGTTATCATATACCATGGGAGAGGGAGCTGCAAGCACAGCCAGGAGATGTAAAGAAGAGCCAAAGCATTGAGAAATAACCATCCACCCTGTCTGGTTGCAAACGCTGGGATATACACTGATTTTCTGAGCCTGTATCTTGTGCCTCTATCCATGCGCCTGTGGGCTGCACAGGACAGTCCAAACTGCTCTATACAATCACAAAATAACAGAGGAACAATCAGCCCTCCTGCAGCTATTCAAGCTGCTGTTGCTTGTTGCTTTGGAGCTGCTGCTGTGGGGTTTGTCCATGGCAGGGTTACAGCAAATACCTGAGATGCCAAACGCTGACAGTGTTTTACAGGACAAAACCAGCAGGAGCGGTCACTTAATCTGTTGTTTCCCTCAGGGAACACCTCCGGAGACTTTTTAAGAATCCTACAGAATGTCCCGACCAAGGGAGCGGCTGCGTACATGAGAGGTCAGTGGGGCAAGTGTTGGCAAGGAGAGGTTGCAGAGGTGGTTGAAGAGCAGGCTGTTTGTGACTCAAACTGGGTTTAGTGGCAAGCGGTTTTTTGACCAAATGGGTTACTGTAAGTAAAAGCATTCTTAGCTTCCCTGGTATGTGGGTGTCTTGGGTAAAGCCCCTATCCAGCCACATAAACTCTGGTTTTTAACTTGATAAGGAAAAATCAATAAATAGATACCTTCTGCATACAAACACATGAATATACCCCTCTGTTATTTCCATTCAAGTACTGCAGAAGGCCATTTTAACTGCATCTCCCTGGGTTTCCCAAGGGCTGTGTAGGTCCTTGGAACTCTCTAACACCCCACTTCCATGTGTGAACCCTCAGTCGTCTGGCCAGGGCCTTTTTTTTTTTGGAGCTTCCTATGGGAAAAGCACTGCATAGGTACCTGTTTATCAGGAAACACACTGCTGCAGGTCAGCTAAGGCTGAATTCAGGTCAGCAGAGCTCAGCAGCTCATTTTAAAGTTTGTTTGCTTTCCTTTCTAGTGTCCAACCCAGTAAACAGTTCAAAACTGAGCTTGGTTGAGAAGGGCATTTGTGAAGACATCCAGTGCAAGAGAGAAGAGCTGGTGATAAAGAAACAAGGCCTCTACTTGATCTATTGCCACTTGAACTTTTATTTCCCCAGCTGTTCAAACAGCCCCACCGACCTCAAGATAGAGCTCCTTGTGAATGACCAAGTCAACAGGCAAACGTTATCCACCTGGTGCGCCTCCGAAACGTGCCACAAAAAGACTTTTAAGACCTTGTTCCAGCTCCATTTGACACCCCTGAATGTGAAGGACCGAGTATCAGTAACACTCAATCATCCTAAGTTCTTGAATGAGATTTTTCTTCCCAATGAAAACGTTCTTGGGGTCTTGAGGTACAGTGATGAAATGTGAGCAGCTCTCTGACTTCCCACTGCTGCCCAGATTGATCTTTCCCTGAGCAACAGTAGTCTGCTTTTATTAGGCAACACCTTTAGGAACTATGTGAGTATCCCAGAACAAACCATAAAGCACTGCAAACCCCACACCTGATAGATTCTTCTGGTGTGATTTGGGGTTGGATTGTTGTTGGACTACCCAGCATATAACCCACAATACCTGCCAATGGTTCCTCAAAACAATACTGTGTAAACTCAGATTAAAACATAACCAGAGTATGGGAAGAATACACAATATTGAGACTTGTTGGCTAATGGACCATTAGCAAGGTGCCTGTGCTCAGGAGATGGGGCATCTTTTTAACTGAATTTTATGGAGTAGTATTTTGACATGGATTTACCAAAAAACTAACAATCAAAGCTTGTAATCCAGGGCTTCTTTACAACAACCATGCAACCATAACTCTGGAGTAGGTTTATGGATAGAATGTATGGAACAAAGACAATGATATTACTGACTTCCAAGCTAAATTTCTGGGACAGGGCACGGAAGATAGGGGATTTACAGGATATTCCTGTGCTGCATCCTGCTATGGACTTTGTGCAATTTACTTCCAAATGTCTTCCTTTTCACTATTTATCCATCTTTTCTATTTAAATATTAAGCTCTTTGGGGCAGAGGTGTTGTATATGCGGAATGCTCAGGCTCTGCTCTCACCTGGGGTTGCTAGACCTTTTCATAGCAGATATTAAAACAGTTATCTAGTTGCAGATCTAGCCACATAGCCAAGCTCATTACTGTATGTTTTCCTTGAATCCTGTCCTGCCTGTTTGACAGAACCCTGCATGACACCAGGCCACACCGGTGTGGAAATACACCTCTAGTGCTTTCACCTTCTGAAAAGCCAAGATTTAGATCTGAGGTCCAGACTTTCCCAGAAACAATTTCAGGCCTGGCCCTCAGCCAGCAGCTGTGGAGTTTGCGCAGTTCAGAGGACAGATATTATCTGTGCTTCTTTGGCTTAGTGGAATCCTTAGATAATGAAGGATTAAAGAGTAATCTCAGGCTCTCTTAGTCTATGAATTGCAGTAACACGGGCGTGTATTTGAGATCTAATTTTTACAGTGTGAAGCTAGGACTAAAAAGTTACAAAAGCTGGCACCAGTTCACTCTTCTCTCTTTTCCCTTCATCCTTGAGATCCTATTGAGGTCTATTTTTACAGGATTCAAGTTTTTCCCCTTGTGTTCCTGTATCTTCTTTCCTTTACATGTCTAGAGCTCAGTGGACTGTTCACATCAAAATATTTAGTCACAGATGTAGTTTCTAGCTTCAGAAACACAGTGTCTTCTTATTCAAGCTTAGCTGATGTTGTCAACTGAGGTAGTTTATTTTGCATGAACACATTCAAAAATACTCCAAATACTAGTAATCTGTTAATTGTGCTATATCACCATAAACTGATGGTACAGAGTGGTGAGGTTTCATCCCATTGACCAGGTGACTTCAAAATACACAAGAAACTTTCAAAGTGCTCATGAGCATTGGCAGGATTCATTGCTAGTGATACTGTTTTGATTCACATAGAATCATAGAATGGTTAGGGTTGGAAAGGACAAAAATACCTTTTGCTATTAATGTGGGGAAAAAAGAAAACAAGAAAACTAAATCCATGTTTTCTTTCTTTCTTTTCCCCTTACAAAAAAGGCTTATCTTGCCTGTGACATTATAACCTCCACTGAGATCTTCTCACCTCCCTGGGCCCTATAAATTTCTCAAGTCTCTGAATAGGGTTTTTAACCTCTGCCTGCCTTCACCTCGATGCACACAACAGGTGCCCAGAGAAGTTTAAGCGAGTCCAGAAGCCAGAGATCATAGCTCCTGAATATAGAAAAGGCAGCTAATGAATGCAAATATGCATTTACTCACACATAACGGCCCACTCCCTTTTCCTTACAGCTTTGAATTGAAACAGAAAGATTATTCTTAAGAAAGAAAAAAGAAATCAGTGCTCTGCATGGGATGGTTTTACTCTATTATTTTACCAGATGGAGAAAATCCTAACAAAGCAGTGCTAAGCTTCTCAGCCCCAGGCTTTTTAATACCACAGGATAAAGCAAACTGGCCTCTACTCTGTTGTCTCTGAGAAATAATAAATTACAGCCATAAAGAGAACCCATTAATAGTGTGCAATCTTGCCATCAGTTAGACAATGTTAAATATCTTCCAGTGAAACAAGACCCTGAGCCAGCAGCAGCCTCCGTGCTTGCTGGCAGACTCCAAGAGACTTCACTCCTTCATCCTTTTGTCTCTTATTTCCTCGTGGTTTGAAGCAGGTCATTTTGGACACAAATCCTGTACTACAAAGGAGTCCAGGCTGACCCTTCACACAGTGTGGTCTTTTCAGCAGCATCAGCAGCCATTCGCTTTGGGGAACAACCTATTTCCACGCTCTTATCTTCACCATATGCAGCTGATGAGCTTTTCTACAGGAGGGTCCTCACTCTTCTGAGGAGCACCTCAGCCCTAGAAACTCTGCTCTGGTTTCCCAGCACATGGCTCAGCCCATGAGAAAGGGGGCACTACTGAAAGCCCTGAAGTCATGGAGAAACTCTGAAAACCCCTCCGCTTGCCCTCAGATGTGGCAAACGTGTGGCTTTCTGTGCGTATGCTCTATTGCTAACTTGACCAGAAACAGGAAGCATCGGCAATCTCACAGGCAAGTCTGCTCTGTTGAGGTTTCTTGGCCCGTTGCAGACACCAAAAAAGCTGCATCGTTAAACTGTTTTCTGCTTGGCTAAGGAGTATCTGTAGGTGTTAACGTATGCCACTATTTGTATATTGGTGGGTAGGAAAGAATGTGTGTTGTTGGCTTAATTCTGGCTGTTGTAAATTGCTAGAGAATATTTTTCATAGGGACCTAAATAGAAGTCAATGCAGTTCACTTCCAGCCAAGCTCACCCGGGGGCAGCAAATCAAAGTCAGTTCAGTTTAGATGACAGAGCCGGATCTGAAGCTCACCCGAACTGTGAAGACTTTGAAACCGGGATTGCAATTAAACTTCACCAGGCTTGGTGACACCTCCCATGAAATTAGTCTGACCCCAAACTCCTCCAAGCTCAGATCTGAAAACCAGTCACAGCTTATCCGACACAGACTCAATATTTAGGCTGTGCAACTGCTTGCTGAGGGACTCGGGAGTTTTGCATTCACTTCAAGTCTGGTTTAGTTTAATTTCACCCTCCTCAGCACTTCCTACAGGGAGGAAATATCACAGTCACTGAGAGAGAAATCCTTGCCTGTGCCATGGGTTAACCAGGGGCTCTGTGCTACCTAAAAATGCACAGCAGTCCTATTCTAAAGGTCCCACTCAGATCAATAGTGTATCAGCCTTCTTCTGCAAGGCAACTACCTGACTCAGCAGTCCTGTAATGCACTCAGATTCCTTTGGAGAGCAAACAGCATTCTGCAAAACCTTTGCCACTTGCTCATGCCCTTAAATTACCATTACTGTTCTTTGTAATATAATAACATTACAAAGATACAAAAATCACAGGCAGCTATATTTTTCCCGAAGTGAAAGTAAGAAAGAGACTCCACAGCTCAACTAACCAACCATAAAGTGAAATAAATAAAAAGCCTTTGCTTTTTGAGACCTCTAGCTGGGCCTTACTCTCTGCTCCTTAAAGACTGGAAATGATACAGCTTGTGTTTGGTGTGAATAGCAAGATAAAAACTCAAAGCAAATGCAGCTTCTGTCAGAGGAATAACTGGAAATATGCAAAGTCTCACAAGCAATACTTGTGATACCAGGAGCTGTTCGCAGTGACCTCAAAATGTCATCCAGTCTCTGCTTTTTATGCTTATAATAGGTTCAATTTCAAGAGAGTATTATAGATTGTGAGGATACAGGGAAATATGTTTTGGAAGACAGCGTTCTGCAGCCAGTCCCCAGCCCAGGAGCTCAGCTGAAGCAGTTTAAATTCCCAGTTTCCCTTTTCAGTACTGATCCCAGGAGCTTGAAGATTTGGGATGAAGGAGGGTAGAGATGAAAGAAGTGATCCAGGTGCTTCCAAGGAGAATAGAGGAGGTGAGTCCCCAGAGCCCAACATTTGCATCAGGGCCACATGCAACCCCTCCACAATCAGCATCCCCTTTGGGCTGCAAAGAGCTCACTGCAGGCAGCAGCCACCCTCCTCTGTTGTAAGACGAAGCTGTGGTACACCATGGGCAAAGTCATCGGTTCTTCCCAAGATGCTGTATTCCACAGTATTGGCACACAACATTTCCCTTCAACCATGTTGACAGAGTCTAAATTTAGTATCCCTATTTCTCTCTCTGGCCTGTGTGATGCAAGATCTTCCAGGAGGTGAGTCAGAGAACCACAAATAGCTGTCTATATAAAACACAGGCAACTGCTGAGTCTTTACACAGACCTGTCCTTGGAGTCCTCAGTTTTCATTCAGTTAACACAAAACCCCAGAATGGTTGGGGTTGGATGGGACCTCTTCAGACCCTGTAATCCAACCCCCTATGCTAAAGCAGGTTCACCCAGAGTAGGTTGCACAGATCATGTCCAGGTGGGTTTTGAATACTCCCACAACCTCTCTGGGCAGCCTGAGATGCTCTAGTACCCTGACCATCTTTGTGGCCCTCCACTGGACCTTCTCCTTGTCTCTCTCGTACTGAGGAGCCCAGAACTGGACACAGTGCTACAGATGTGGCCTCACCAGGGCAGAGCAGAGGGTGAGGATTGAACAAGACAGGACCCAGTACTGACCCCAGAGGAACACTGGGCTCCAACTAGGCTCTGCACCACTGATCACAACCCTCTGAGCTCTGCCATTCAGCCAGCTCTCAATCCACTTCACTGTCCACTTATCTAACTCCCACTTCTGAGCTTACATCCATGAAGATATTACGGATGACAGTGTCAAAAGCCTTGCTGAAGTCAAGGTAGACAACATCCCCTGCTCTCTCTCGTCTAGCCAGCCAGTCACTCCATCATAGAAGGCTATCAGGTTGGTCAAGCAAAGATGATGAATTCAAGACAAATAAAAGATCATTTAATCCATGGATTGATAATTTATGGACTCTCTACTAATAATTTATGGGCCCTTTCTACAGCTTCTCCAGCAAGATTTGTAAGGTAAAACACAAATGGCAAGTAAAAACCTGATAAATTTATGGATGCAAAAGAATAAGATTTGTTTGCTTAGGTTATTTTCATTCCCACCAGCATCTATTGCTTTGCTTGGACATGTCCAGACCTAATAGAGGGAAAGCAAGATTTTGGAATCAGGCACCAATTCAGTACTTTGGGTTGGAAGCGACTGCTTTCTCACCTAAAACTGTTTAAATAGTTGACAATTTAATTCCTTCAGCTTATATATTTTTAATGTCCTTGGGTTTCCATGATTCTGCTTCTTCCTCTCTTTGCGTCTATTTTTCAGTCTCTATTTCTGCATAAAAGCAGACAAGAAAAAACAACTAAACTGTAAAGCAAAGGAGGGAAAAGAAAGGAAACCAAAGCAGCATGAAGAATTGGGGAAAAAAATCCTGAACCTGTTTTACAGTTAAATGAGCTCTACAGAAACTCTAACTCAAAGGGTGTTAGTGATGATTGGCATATGCAACAACCTGAAAATAGGTATCTCTACAGCTGACGCTTTAGAGGAAGAATAAGTTTAATGTTTTAAAACAAGAATTTTATGCATTTCCTTAATACTTTCTATGAATGTAATTCCAGGGGCTTCAAGCAAGCTCCTGAAGCTTGACAGTGGTAGAAGAACATAACTTTTGCCTCTGGCAAGCAGAATTGTGTGCAGTATAGCAGAACCTTTATATTTAAAGGGTACTTTTTCATGTATAAACCCGACTGTGTTGTGAGACAATTCACTGGGGGCTTTAGCAATACACAATGGAAAGTTAAAATAATTATGTCGTATAAAATGAAATGGTTCTGTGTTAAATATTGCAGTTGAAATATGGAGGGCATTGGTTTTCCTCAATAAACACATCTGATTCATAATGCACTGGGGAGTGTGTCTTGTATTATCTTCAGAGCACCACAGAGAATGTCTCCAGGTACACGTGTACAGAACTGATCCTGCAGCCTTGCCAATTCCAAGCTTATTCCTTACGGGTGAGTTCATCTGATGCTGGACCACAACAGCCCTTTCAACTGTGTGCTCAAGGCAGATGTCTGCAGAGAGCATCCATCCTTGTCCAGCACCAGGGACCCCCATAGCCGCTCTAGCAACATGAATGCATAGGTCTACTAGTTGGCCTTTTACTGACTGAGGCCCTCAGGTTAGAGAACTGGTTATGAAATTTGGCTGGGTTTTTCTTTTTTCTCAGATGAGAATGAAATTTCTGCACAGAGGTTTAGGAATGTCAACATTTTAGTTAAAAGCTAATTCAAGGTTTGGAATTCAGTCCTGTAATGTGCTCAGTACTTTTGCTCTGACTCAGAGGAACACTTCAGGGTAGATTTCACTTCAACAGGTATTTAACTGCAACCAGGATACTCTAAAAATACATGATCACTTCAATATTTGAGTGTCTGTAAGCAGGAGCAGTCATAATGCATGAGTTTAGGTGTCTCAGTAATTCTGGGTCATGGCATTATAGGAACTATCAGTCATGTATGTTTGTCTAGTGTCAATATTTTTAACAAGTCACTTGAGCTTTTCTGCTTTTCCTTAGACTTTGATCCTTCATTACCTCATAGATTTGGGCCTTTTGAAGCTTCAGATAACTTCAATTAAACTTAAAGGTTGTAAAACGCAATAAGCAACAAGGACTTCAGTGTGCGTTTTGTTTAGGTATTACATAAAGTGACTCAAAGCATAACAGGAATTGAAAAGCCAAAGATCAAAAAGATTATTAAGCTGCCCTTTTTTCCCCTCAAATTTTAAATGAAGTAAATAAAAGAAACTATAATAACTATAAGTTTACATAAGAAAATGCAACAGATATGACTCATTTTACAAGTTTTCCTCTGTTATATTATATACAGATAAGAAAAAGCCACTTCCTTATTGTGAAAGATAAAGAAATTAGAAAATAGCTTTATAAATAATCCACCCCATGAGGTACATGCCATGTACAATTCTGAAGGACATTTTTCTTGCTTTACTGATGTCTGAGTTTTACCAGCAGTAGGACTCTAATGAAGCAAAATGATGATTTATTGTAGCAGATTCACTAGGATGTTATTAATTGTCAAGGATTTTCATTAGCAGCACTTCCAGCTAGAAGACTGTTCCTTTTGAAAAGGTGAAATAAAGCCAGTTTATGTATTGCAGAGGAAAGCAAAACCAAGTCAAAACCAAGAGTCGCTATCTTGATATCCACAGTGGCCAGCATGGCTATGCCAGATAAAAGGGCAATATCTGTCCCTAAAGAATCACAGGTTAGGGTTGGAAAGGACCTTAAGATGACCCAGTTCCAACCCTGTGTCATGGGCAGGGATGCCTCACACTAGACCATGTCACCCAAGGCCCTGTCCAACCTGCCCTTGAACACTGCCAGGGATGGGGCAGCCACAGCTTCTCTGGGCACCCTCACAGGAAAGAGCTTCTTCCTTGCCTCCAACCTGATCTTTCCCCTGTTATAGTTTAAACCCATCACCCTTTGTTTTATCACTACAGTCCCTGATGAAGAGTCTCTCTCTGAAATCCTTGTAAGCCCCCTTCATATATTGGATGGCTGCTATGTGGTCCATATTATGCACCATACCATCCCACCAGGAACTCCTGGAGATCACCTGGACCTCCGACATGGGATTTTTCAGTTATCCTTAGCATGCTGTATGTATATGACACCCCATTGCTCTTAATGATCACATTAAAATCTTGTAACTCACAAACCTGCTTCAAGTGCAAGAACCACAGATGGTTATTCAGAAATATGAGGGGGAAATAAATCAGGGGGGGTTAATCTATGCCCTTTACATCAGGGTAAGACATTATTGACTGGTTTTCCTTAATGTGTTCCCAAAGTAGAAATGACTTACATATCCCCTCGCTTGAGGTGTCATAGCTAATTTTGTTCAATCTACAGTCCATTTCACATGTTTTCTCTCCTGTTGCTATCAGAGCCATCCACAAAGTGGGTAAATACAGGCATGTGTAAGTAAAACTGAACGCAGAGGAAACTAAAGAATGAAAGAGAAGACAGTGTAACTAGGTGGGAATAAAACCAAAGTCATACACTCCCCTACTGAATGTGTAAGCTAATTCAGGAAACCTGCTTTGATACATCTTAAAGCTTTCATAGAAATTATCTGGTTTTACCATACAAGCCAAATCCTGTTGAATGGACATAATGAATGCATTGAACAACACTAACAGCAACACATAATCCAAGAAATTAAATTCAAATCTACTCCTTTCCATTAACAAAAATTCTAGCTTCTATCAGCAAGATTTTGCCTTAATGGCTTTTAGAAATTAATATACTACAGTTGATTTATCCTCCAAGATTCTAAATACTCTGAGCCTTCTCAGATTGAATATGCATCCCTGTTTGATGGGGACCTGTATCACTGAATACATAAGCTCACATCATTTAGGATGCTATTGTTTTTAGGAAAGGAGAAGTCTGTTTCTCAACTCCACATCAGCATTTGCCCACCAGAGAATCAAAATGAATAGATTATGTTAAAGGCAAAGGGAATATCACATTAAAGAAATTGAAGTACATGTCTTTTTTCTCCCTTTTTTCACCAAAGCTCAGCTCCACAAGGAAAACCAGTGTCCCAGACAGAACAAGGTATAATTCTTTTAACAAAGCCACACTTTTCCTCTCTTTTTTTCCCCTGTGAAATACCAGTCTCTATTAACAGAAGTTGCTAAAACCACAATGGAATTTCTGGTCAAAACCACAGAAAGACCAAAACACTCTCAACAAAATATTCAGGGGATCTGGCTCTTCCCAGAGACAAGAGGATGTCACAGCAAAGCCTTACATCAGGTCCCTCTGATGGAGGAGTGCCCAGCAGACAGCCCCAGTCCCCAGCACTATGCTCCCCATTACCACCACCACCACCACCACCACGTATTTCTGTTAGTTAATACATGACATTGATTGTGGCCCATAATATCCTGTTGTGGTATCCCTTGGCTACAGAGTATATGGTTCCTTGCTAATGACAAATTATGTCTGAAAATCCCCAAAGCATTAAAAAGAGCTAAGTACTGAAGATCAACTCAAAGCCACTGCTCAGGAGGGCCTAATACAACTCCTCTGCTGGAAGGGCTGGTGGTGCAACCCAAGGGAACCAGAATGCCTTACCCCTGTGTCAAAGGTCTAGTAAATGGGTTTCAGCTATTTGGTTAAGGATTTTGAAGGTAATGGGAGAAGGTCTCCATAGAGCCCTGGAGAACTGCAAATACTTGCAACACACTGGGG
Organism: Agapornis roseicollis; assembly: GCA_002631895.1. Taxonomy (NCBI): domain Eukaryota; kingdom Metazoa; phylum Chordata; class Aves; order Psittaciformes; family Psittacidae; genus Agapornis; species Agapornis roseicollis. The sequence goes on along the minus strand of NDXB01007398.1, from coordinate 62,807 downwards.
CAATTTTCAATCCAGATTCAGCATTTGGAGCCCACAGTTGCTGAGTCTCCTGGAATATCCATCACTCTGTAAGTCTTCAAAGAAGGCAGTACTCATTCCTTATGGATTTTGCATATCGTCCCCTTGGAAGAACACCTGGAACAGCACTGAGAGTACCCACCCTCATTCAAATGCTCATTTTCCAGCTATCACTGTCATCTTGACAACAGGCTCTTAGTCCTCGCTTAAAAACAAAGAAATCCCTGGAAAATATGGGCTAGGCCTTTTCTTTGCTATTTTCTTTCACCACACAGAAAGGCAGAAAGTACAAGATATTGTCCAGCACTTCCTCTTTCCGTGTCCTCAAGTACATTTCTCTCCTATGCTGATTTGCTTTGTGCCAGTCACAGCCTCTGCTACCTTCCTCTCCAGCTCCTTATGTCATGTAACCCTGTCTCAATAATGTAGGTAGACAGAAACCCCTTGTGAAGAAGGGCACTGAGACACAGCTGCCTGCTTCCTATTAGGAGAAACTCTTCTGGGAGTTGAGGAAGAAAATAGTTTTGCAAATTGAAAAGAATAATCTTTTCACTTGCCAGAGCTCAGGTTGGTATCTGGCCGGGGTTTTCCAAGGAGTCCAAAAAAGTGAATGTACAGCTTGCTTAGAAATCCACTGACATTTGAATAGGAATGTTTTTAAAACATCACATTCCTATTTGTTCCCAGCACTGTCAATGACTCAGCATAGCTATGCCTACACTGACCTGAGGGCAGGGTTTGTTTTCGGCTTGGTGATGACATTGGGCAATCGTAGCGTTGGATGCTGGTAGCATAACACTGTGGAAGGGTCAGGGTATGACAAATCCCAGCAGGAGGCTGGGGATATCCCAGGAAGGATTCTGGGACCAGTAATGCTGCTACAAGGCAAGCAGTGTGGCTGGCCAGGCTCAGCTGTAGGCTGATGTTTTCCTGGCCAATGTTAATGCTCACTTTTCCTTCCCACCCCTTAGCAAATCTCACACTGTATGCTGTTGCTTGTCCCTGGGTTTTCCCAGTCCATGCACTGAAAGCACAGGACAGCAAAGCTGGACTCAGCACCTTCAGCTCGTAAAAGCATCCCCTGCAATCTCTGGCGAGTCAAGGGCAACCATTTTAGGCCATCTCCATTTTCACAAGCCCTGATTGAGGTATGTCCTTGCCCTCACCATCATCCAAAAGCACTGCACAAAATGAACTCCCATCTATGAGAACATTTGCCCATACCCCATCTGACGTTTATGTTTCCTGATCCAAAATAAATTGTACCTAATGTTACTTAGTTCTGCATCATCAGATAGATGCTCCAAAATCACAGCCACAATGTCAACAGAGGAATGTATAACAATGACAGATGAATCTGTAGAAGACACAGAAGGCTTTAAAAGGCAAGTTGCCACTATTGCATATGTATGAACTACCCCCATGGGACGCAGCCCCTGGGACTGAAGTGGTATAAGGCAGTTCCCACAGTAGCATTGATCAGAATCCAAATACTATGGTACAAAAGCAGAACCAGTTCAGAATGGCAGCTTAAACTTTAAATAGCTTGGAGAAGTTTTAAACATCACATATCAGATTATGCTCTTCAACCACAAATAAAGAGATGTCTTCAAAGGCGCAAATCATAAGGAAAAGTTTTGGAAAGAAAGACATTAGAAGCTGCTCTGAGGTCTCCACGCAGCTTCTCTTCTCCAGGCTGAACAGCCCTAACTTTCTCAGCCTGTCTCCGTATGGGAGGTGCTCCCTGCAATAGCAGGGCTGGCCTGTAGGGCTTTATCTCATGGAATCTTACTAAGCAGGTTCCTGAAGAGGCCAAAGTCTGCTCTTTTGAAGTCCAGGGCAGTGAGCTTGCCGCATGCTCTTACACTGTCCTGAGGATCTAGAACTCAACCATCTCATGGTCGCTACAACCAAGGCTGCCCTAGAGCACCACATTCCAATCACCCCCTCCCTGTTGGTGAGCATAAGATCAAGCAGGGCACCTCTCCTTGTCAGCTCCTGCATTACTTGCAGAAGGAAGTTGTCTTCCACACAATCAGGTTGCCTCCTGGATTGCTTGTGCCGGGCCATACTGTCCCTCCAGCTGGTATCAGGGTGGTTGAAGCCCTCCATGAGGACAAGGGCCTGAGAGCATGAGGCTGCTCCTATCTGTTTATAGAGCACTTCATCCACAGTATCCTCCTGATCAGGTGGTCTGTAACAGATCCCCACAGTAATGTCCCACATTGGACCCTGACACACAAGTTCTCTGACTGATTACCTGTCTCCAGACCGAGTTCCATGCTCTCCAGCCTATCACTGACATAAACAGCAAGTCCCCCTCCCCATCTGCCTGGCCTGTCTTTTCTAAAGAGCCTGTAACCTTCCATTCCAACACTCCAGTCATAGGAGCCATCCCACCATGTTTCTGTGATTCCAGCAATGTCATGTTGAGCCGTGCACGCACCTCTAATTCCTCTTGTTTATTCCCCATACTACAGGCATTTGTATAGAGGCATCTGACTTGAGCTTCACACAAAGCCAACTCATTGACCGGTGTGGCTGAAGTAGCTCTGCGTCTCTCCAAGCATTTATTACAGGTGCTGGCAACTGACTGGGAGTGTTGGGGTGGATCCATGTCCCTGTTTCCCAACATATCTAGTTTAAAGATGCTTTGACCAGCCTGGCAAGCCTCCTGCCAAAGCAGCTCTTCCTCTCCTATGGCAGATTGGCCCCACCAGCCTCCAGTAGACCTGGCCTCCCACGCTGAGTCCCATGATTAAAGTAACTAAACCCCTGACTATGGTACTAGCCCTCTGAGTTCCAGAGCCCCTAACCACCTCTCCCAGGGCTCTGTAATCCTTCTTAATGATTCCCAGCTCAAGAACCACTTTGGTTTCACATCCTCACACAAAGTCCCCAGCCTCCCTGAGTGCCACAGCACTGTGTGAAACCATCCCAATGCAGCACATGATTGAATCTAGAAAGCAATTCTTTCCCAGACAATTCTTGGCTGCAACACAAGCTCAGCACACCTCTATTTTGTGGCAAGGCACTAATGAAGTCTTACAGTCTGATTTTCATTACAGTCAGGCCTGGATATACCAAGAACATGAAAAGGAGAGGAAAACCCCATAATCTGTGTCTTTCCCTTCACCTGATGAGCCAGATACCACCACCCAGGGAATTTCTTTAGGACAGCTGGAATTTCTGTTAATAACATTCATGGCTTTTCACAATGGCAGGGAAAGAACATTTTGTACCCTGTTGCCTGTACATTCTGACACAGTGAGTCAACTGGAGCCAGAAGGTTAAGCGGGAAATCTTAATAACAATGCAAGGCTCAAAAAGAGACCCTGTAGGTTTCCTGATAAACCAACTGAAAACCAGGTTCATACAGCAAATCATTTCAGTGAGGAACGGGAGGAAATCCCTCAAGGCAGACCACTGAGTGGTGATTTTACAGATGTTTTATCAGGCACCAAGGTGCTGAAGCCATCAATTCAACAGCAAGGCTTTCATGCCAACTTAAACACCATGCAGGAGAGGATACTGTGAATCTGTGATGGAAAGAGGCCTATGACCAAGTCTTGTGCAAGTGGAAGGTGAAGAACCGTGTAGTAACATTTGACACTACCAGGTACTACTCTAAAGCAAAAAGCAATGAGACAATGACTTCATCTTATAAGATACAAGCCAGCAATTGCTGTTTACGCTGATGAGAGGTGGTTTAAATAGGCGGGTCAGTCTTTATTTTGTAACAGAAGAGGCAATGATATAATCTTTACCAATTTCTTCTGAAACTGAGCAAGGAGCCCATTATGAAGAAAGTGGGGTGAGAAGCATCACAAGCCCAGGAGCTAAATCAGTTTGTGCTACACTTTCCATACTCCTTTCATATGCCTTGGCTTCTTGCTCAGAATCGACCAAAACAGGTTGCATAATCTAGCAGCGCAGTTACGTCCTCATGGTGCTGATGTTGCTTATTCCCTGTTCACATGTGTTTAGACATGCCTGTACAGCATGGAACGTCTGCTGCCTTCCATCATAGCCACAGTGCCCTGAAACAGCTTCTTCCCTTTTCAAAGGGCCTGACATATTAAATCAAGAAGAATCTTCACTTTTATTAAAGATGCAGAGGAATAGACAACAACCCACTTGACATTGGTTTTCATTAATATATTGACTGTCAGTGCAATATATTGACTGTCTGTGCAAGATCTATTATATTTCCCTTCATAGTTACTTTCATTTCTGCCTGCACTGTGAACGTTAAAGAGCCCTGCACATGCTTCCTGCTACTCTTACTCTTTTTCTGCAACACATAGATGTTGGGCTCTTTAATCAGAAAGAGAACATTTGACAAAGCACTACCAGACATTGCAACATGAACGGGATCTTGCCAAGGATCTGAATGATCCGGGTCTTGGCCCAATTCAGCCTGGTTTTGGCAGGAAGGGAAAACTGGCTTTGAGAGAAAAAACTTCAAGAGAAGAAATAATAGATATAGTGAAATAAATTATATAGCACAGTCCTTGAGTCCAGATCTTGATGACATGATTTAGTGGAGGTGTAGGGCATGGGTTGGACTTGATGATCTTAGAGGCCCCTTCCAACCTGGTGATTCTGTGATTCTGTGATCTATCCTAAGCAGCCGAACATAGCTCAGCATGCCCCCACACTGCACCTACCAAAAAGGAGGGTGAAAAAGCAAAAGGGCACTTCAGCTCTGGAGGCATGGATTTGCTGTCATACCTGATCCTAGTGCCCTTGCTGAGCTGCCAGAAGTGGCAAGCCTTTTCCATGCTTGCTTTCCTGCTGAAGGGACTTTGATCTGTGGGCAACCATGGATCTGGAAGCACTGCAGGAAGGACTGGGCTTCCCCTGGCCCAGTGAATACCCCAACCCATGGCACCTCAGCTCCACTGTGCTGTTGGTGACAATCCATTCCCACATCTTTCCTAGAAGCCTTCCAGGTCCTCGCTCTCATGTGCCTGGGCTGCTGCCAGCCATATCTGGTATGTGGGTTCCTATGGCAGGGAAGTCCAATGGCCATCACACAGCCAACATATTAGGTGAAGCCTCCTGCCTCCCTGGAGTTGTACCATCCTTGGGGAAGGCTGACTGTGCTCTAAGTGTGAATAACTCCCTTGACCCAAAAGAGGGGTAGGTACCCCCAGCCTTCTCAGCAGCTCTGCCCAACACACACTACCAAAGGCAGAGAAACCTCACTTGGTGCCTGGAGTTCCTCTGCATGTGCCCATGGGTCTCTGCTAGAGAGCTAAGGCTCCACTAAACTCATGTTTCAGGTGACTCACAGCAGCTGCTGCTACTCTTCCTTCTGCTTTCTCCATTTCTTCTCATGTTTGTCATACCATAATTAGAAAAATGAAATGATGACATGTACAATGTTGCGTGTTGCTGCCTAGCCTGCAATCAGTATTGCTTCATTGTCATCCTTGCTCTCTCTTTATGGCATGTGGCCATCTCTGACACTGAGCCAGAACTAATCACTGCACCTTTATCTTAAAAGGACACCAAAACATCTCCCCAGAAAATCTCAGTTAAAGCAAGTTATCTGGTATCTAAACTCCTGTGCAATAATAACCAGACCCATCACAAACCAATAAACACAACTATGTGTTGAAAAAGTGAGTTTTGCTGGTCACTTCTCACAGTTCAGCAAAGCAAATCTGGAAGAAAATAACTCAAGAAGTAGCAGGAATTTAGCACATTCCCCTCGCACAATATCTGAGGAAAGAGAAACTTGATACTACAATTCTGCTATTTGAATTATAGAATCACAAAGTAGTTTGGGTTGAAGAAACATTAAAGCTCCTCCAGCTCCAACCCCTGCCACGGGCAGGGACCCCTTCCACTGGAGCAGCTTGCTCCAAGCCCCTGTGTCCAACCTGGCCTTGAGCACTGCCAGGGATGGGGCAGCCACAGCTTCTCTGGGCCATCACCCTGGGCCAGCGCCTCAGCACCCTCACAGGGAACAGCTTCTGCCTCAGAGCTCAGCTCAGGCTCCCCTCGGGCAGGTTCAAGCCATTCCCCTTGGCCTGGCCCTACAGGCCCTTGTCCCAAGCCCCTTTCTCTCCAGGTTCCCTGCAGCCCCTTTAGGCCCTGGAGCTGCTCTCAGGTCTCCCCTTCAGGAGCCTTCTCTCCCCCAGGCTGCCCCAGCCCAGCTCTCTCAGCCTGGCTCCAGAGCAGAGCTGCTCCAGCCCTCGCAGCAGCTCCATGGCCTCCTCTGGCCTCGCTCCAACAGCTCCAGGTCCCTCTTGTATTTCTGGACACAGAGCTGCCTCTTGGTCTGCTGGCCATTTTCCTCCTGACATTTCTCAAGATATAAAGAAACCATCTTGCTTTGCCATCCATCCCTAATCCGGTGTAACGAGGCCTGAGTCAAGTCTTCATCAAAAGCCATAAAACACTCTTCATTCACGTCACTGGATTGGGTACTCCTGTTTTATCAGCATTGCCACACACCTGACAGCAATGCCAGCTGCGTGAGTTTGAATTTGCCTTCTCTGGATTCCAGTAGTTTCCCTTCCTTGAGACAAATGAAGAGAGCCAACCTACTGGGACTACGGAGAACACTGTCTCCCACTGCATTCCATTCAAGTGCAGGTATGCAGAAAGAAGCTTATTTTACATTCCTTTCTGCTTTGGCAACTACAAAGCTCCCTGCAGCTGCAAAACCCATATCATTTGCCAAGGGGATGCAGAAGAGTTTCTCTGCATGGAGGTGGCCTCCTTGGCTGCCTCTGGACACGGTGGAGGAGGAGAGGAAACACTTTGCAGGGGGTGTGTTGAGGCAGGCCATGGGACTTTCATCCTGCATGGTCACATGCGTGGGATGCTGGGCTTTTACTCTTGGTTCTGTTCTTTATTGACACCTTTGTAGCTGCCAAAGGAGAAAGGAATGTCAAATAAGCTTCTTTCTACATACCTGAGCTTGAAAGGAATGCAGCAGGAAATCATTTTATGTTTTGTTGTTGCTTTTTATTTCCCCCAGCTTCCTCTTTACACAAACAACATATATAGAGAGAAGCAGGTATTTTTCACTGGAAATGTGAATAACAGTGCAGGAACATAAAGCTTTGCCATATTTCTGGAACGTTCCTTGAGTATTTTGACATCATGGCTAAAGACCTTTATGAATCAAAACAGGGTTGTTCCTCCTTCCTAGCCTCTGCTCCATCAACAGTGTAAGCAAACCAAAAATAGTCTTTCAACCAAAAGAAAAGATGAAATTGCAATATTTCTTCTACATCATCTGAGCTTATCAATGCTCTGACATGTGTTAGTCATAGACTGCGTCCTCACTAGACACCAGACAATGTCCTCACACACTGTGCTCATTGGTTTTGTCTCCACATTGCCCTCAGGAAATGTGAATGAATAGCTGTCATGGAGTGTCCTCCCTGTAAAGTTCAGGTTGCTCACAGGGACTTTTCTGAGGCACTGAACGTTCTGATTGAGCTCAGACATAACCCACCCCTTAGAGGGTGCTGAATGGTGGGCAACAAGTGTTGATGTGGACTCTTGGCACCTCTGTGAAGGCAGTTGAAGGGTGCTGTGACACTGACCTGAGACACCATACCATAGTCTCAAATGGTCTCAGAGCTAAAGTGACAAGATACAACTTGCTTCAACACAAGATGGCAACCAAGAGGTCTTGGCACTCCTGGGCTCCCTTAGGAGCAGTGCAGGCTGCAGCTATGAAAGAAGGGAGCCGACACCATGCACAAAGCAGAAAAGGGCAGGTTTTGTCTCAGATTTCTCAATGAAAACCCTGTTGAGGACCACTCCACAACAACCAGCACTCACTGGCATCAGCAGATGTACTGAGATGGCAAGCTGTGTAACTCTCAGGGTGCAGACCTCACATCAAGAGGTTGCCCCCAGCTTTGCCTGCTGCAAGCACATACTGGAGGAGCCTTCATGCTGTTGTAGCTTGCCAAGGGGACCAGATCTGCTCCAAATGGTGTAGGGGAAAGTATCAAAAGGTAAAGCAATCTACCTCTGCAAAATCTGATGTGTGTGGAGAACACCTAATCTCAGACCTCAGCTTTCACATGGTAATATTTAGTAGTCTCTAATTTTGGTTTTCCTGAAAGAAGGGATGGAAGGCCAGAGGAGAGGTTAAGGATTAGAAGTCAGGGTGTTCACTGGGGTCTAGTCCAGTTCTCTCTGGCACCCTTAGAGAACATTCAGAATAGTTCAAAATTACAAATAGGAATTAAGATCCATAGAAAAGAACATCGCAGGAGCATAGACACGACCGTACCATTGGGTTCATCTCACAAACATTCTGTTGATTGCACCATGTTCATTCTAAATTTATCATGGAAAAGCCTAAAAATCCTGCTTCTTTTTTTGGCACATCCCTTTTCTAAATTAATTAAAGATACCGCACAGGAAAGTAACGCAACAACTCTCTGTGAGCAGTGAAATCAAGCCAGAGCAGACAACTCCGGAAATGTGCTAGTACATATTGTGAACAGAATACTTTTTGCATCACACCAAATGCTCTTTTTCTCGTGGGAAATTAGCTCATGCTATGGCAGCCCTACTTTTTATTTCATCTCTGCTAAACTGAGATGATGCTTGAAATGTCCTTTCTATGGGCAATATTCAAAGGTTTCACTTGGTTTTCTTCCAGCACAAACTAAAAAGCTGAAAGCTTTTTCCTGAATAGAATTCCTTTATTTGTGTAAGATTTAACTTCAGAAGGGTGGAGGTGTTTCTTTATAATTCTGACCAAAACGGAGAAAAGAACTTGATTAAATTTGTTTGAAATGAAATCAAATTAAGTTGAAACAGGACCACCAAACATCATTAAAATGAACCTTATGGATGATTACCCTCGACAAAGGCAGTGCCATCCCTCCAAGTGTTGTTAGTTCATTCACACAATATTTCCTTCCAGCAGACAAATATTCCTATCCGAAATAGTGTGGTCAGGTCTGACACGGCTCAAAGTGAAGTGTCAAGGGATGAACGTGCCACGGGGTTGAAGTTTCGCATCGCACCCTCTTTGCACTAACCCAGTTTAGCTCTCTGAACTACCTAAGAGCAGGCTGGGCTGTGCCTCATTCTGTAGTGCTCATTTTCTGTGCCATTTCCTGTTCTCAGTTCGGTGTCAGATGAGCTGAACATTCCAGCACATGGCACAGGCAGCAAGCGTCCTGCCTGGAGCTAGGCACATTATTGACTCCAGTGAAGCTAACTCAGACTAACAGAAGGGATCATGAGCTAATTGATCTTGAGTTGCAAGTAATTTCCCTTAGCATTGCCAGCGTAATTTCCCTTTCAGTTATGACCACCCTTCTGTCCTGGACAGTCCTCCTTCCTTTCAATCCTGGCACTTTGTTATTCCATGTCAAAACTGCACTGATCTCAGCATAACCCTTCAGTGCTGCAAGATTTGTGTGCACAGCATGAAACAACTTCTGTTCACCAAGTGCTCTTGCAATGGACCTGAGAGGTGATACATCCATTTTTTTGAAACTGGGCAATGAGGCAGAGACCACTGTGTGGCAAACAGACTTTAAACAGCATTTCGGCACTTATTTCACTGTCAGGGGTCAAGCCATTTCCAAAAGCAACTAAATAAGCGACTTAAGAACCATTTTACATGAGCATCACTGCATTAGTACCAAGGAGCAGCACCACATTAACGTGGCTGGTTTCCCAATAACCATAAACAAAGAAGAATCCTCTAAAACAGTTGTGTTGGTTCCTTTCTCTGAAGTCACAGTAGACAGTGTAAGTTTTGTTATATGACCTGGGAAGACCTGGAAAGTATTTCCACACTACAGCAGCAACATTAAACAGGACAGAGATTAATCTAAACAATACTGATACTATAGGTGAAAACAGTATTAGCAGTTAAGAAAAGCTTATTACTGGAAAAAACAACCTACTTTAATAATAATAGCAATACTAGCAGTGATAGAAATACTAGACAGGCTGAGAGAGCTAGGCTGGGGCAGCCAGGATAAGAGAAAGCTCCTAAAGAGGAGACCTGAGAGCAGCTCCAGGGCCTAAAGGGGCTGCAGGGAACCTGGAGAGGGGCTTGAGACAAGGACCTGTAGGGCCAGGCCAAGGGCAATGGCTTGAACCTGCCCAAACAGGGGAGCCTGAGCTGAGCTCTGAGGCAGAAGCTGTTCCCTGGGAGGGTGCTGAGGCGCTGGCACAGGGTGATGGCCCAGAGAAGCTGTGGCTGCCCCATCCCTGGCAGTGCTCAAGGCCAGGTTGGACACAGGGGCTTGGAGCAAGCTGCTCCATGGAAGGGGTCCCTGCCCATGGCAGGGGTTGGAGCTGGAGGAGCTTTAATGTTCCTTCCAACCCAAACCAGTCTGATTCTATGATAATTGTAGTAAGAATAATAATTTCTGATGAATTCTTCAAGTGCTTCTAAAATAAGCCCAATACACATTTTTAAGCTGTAGTTCATTGCCCTGTCCTTTTCCTCCTCTTCAGAGCATTTTTATATAGTACCAGTAGCAAGCTCTCAAATAAACCTAAAATCTTCTTTTAACCACATGCTTCATCTGTGTTTATGTCTCATGCTGCTTGCATTCTCCACACCTCTTGTAATCCTCAATGAGTTTTCCTAGAAAACCTCCAAATGGACATGGTGCTCTACAGAGATGCTGGAGGCATACATACATGACAGCACTTTATGCTGTTATTTCATACAGTCTTTTCACTGGGGAGGGGGAATAAAATCCCTTTGAGACCAAGTGCTCAGCATCTTGAAGCACACAGAGCTGCCTAGCCATTTCTGAAAGTCTTTTCCAAAGACCATGGTGCCTTAAAAGACAATGCCCCAGCATGGAGGTGAATTGTGCACCCCAAGTGCACAAGCCAGCACTGGGCCTGCTAGGGACCCATAGTTATCCCAGCATAGGAGGGCTGCTCTTGGATTCCAGGCTTGCCGCATAGCTGTGCCCTTGGCACTTCAGCAAGAGGTGGCTCATGGCACATCACTATGTGCAATGGGTGCCAAGGATTGTGCAACCTCGTTGGTGGTGATTTCCAGGAGCAAGATTGACTTCCCTGCCATGAGAACAGCCACTACAATGAGAGCTATTCACCCTGTTTCTTCTAGCAGAATGCTGTGAGCAGTCCAGCACAGTTCAAACCTATGAATGAGGAAAGAGATGGATGGCTCGGCACCTGCAAGAAGCCCTCTTTATACCACAGCTGAGACATGAGGCAGAACAGAGGTGCTGTGGCCTCCTGGATCATACCTGTGGCAACACCATTTGAGAAAAACATGGAGCAAAATGAAAGAATAAAGCAGACCTAGATGTCAGAGAAGTCCTTCTACCTTAGCTTACTAATTTGCTCTCTACCAAAGCTCTGTAATTTCCATTAAAGACAATAGCTACTCATTCCTTGTACTGATATCATTTGATCCCAAATGCCCCTTCATTACTCATTCTAAAAACCAGTGCTAGATGATTCATGAAGGGAGATTTTCCCTTTGAATCCCCAAAACTAGGTAGCTCCTGCAAAATCCAGAGGGCTCAGTGGTGAGACATCACACTGGGAGTGATGGATTGAGGACTGAAGGATAGTGAAAAAACATTCAGTGGTCTAAAAAGATGTTACTGTGATGATCCAGAGAATAGAAGGGAGGAACAGGAAAGTGAGGAATTTGGGAAGACAAGGGAAATGGTGTGACTTAAACATCTGGTGGAACATTCCAAGGAAAAACAAAACAGAGGAGCCTGCTAGCCTAGGCAGGGAGGCAAGAATAGATTCATGATGCAAGCTCATTCCTTTCCTCCTATGAGGTAGAGAGGGCTGCTGTGCTAAAATCTCAGCAGAACAGGATAAAGGAAGCACCTGCTCGATACGAACACACAGAGACAATTCATTTCTATCAAGGTTGCTTTGCTGAAAGCTCTGCAAGTCACTACAATGACCCTCTTATTGTTTCGTACACCTTTCGTTACCTGAATGAAGATCATTGCTTTTCCCAGCAGATGAGATGATTTAGGATGTTTCTCCCCATTTGCTATACTTCACAACTTCAGATGACAGGTAAAGTTTCTAAGAATGACATGGCAGCCTGCATGGTATTTCTGCAAACGGAAGAGTTTTGTTACGCATTACAGACAATAGTGTCCAACCACAGATTGGGCAGAGCCTCGGGTGTTATGGTGTAGTGTGAGGTGTCCCTGCCCATGGCAGGGGCTTGGAACTGGATGATCTTAAGGTCCTTTCCAACCTTGACTATTCTATAATTCTATGGCAGATGTTAAAAGCTTTCCATAATAATTCACCTCCTAGCAACTAAAGAGGAGAGTTTAAAGACTGATAATTACAAATACATTACCATTAGTCTATCAGCTACAAACAGTATCATGCAAGTTGCACATGAGAGACTAGAACACAGGGCATATATTGGAAATTTTGGAGAAGCTATGGCATTCTTGCTTGATCTACTTACGATAGCGCAAAGGGTGGAGAGAGGGTGTGTTTTGTGCCAGTTCTCTCATTCAAAGTTGTTCTCAAAGTCCTACACAGCAAATCCTTTCTAAGTGCTTCAAACTGACTCCCTAAGCCTGTGTTGCTCAGATCCTCCAGGTATTTCTGAAAGTCCTGGTTAACATTCTTCAACTTGGTTGTTGTGAGACTTAAGGAGAGAAAAGAGGAGGCTGAGGAAAAGAGGCTAAAATCCTTCTGCCCTCGCCCTATTTAACTCACCATGGCAGCTCTACAGCCATGTAGTCCATCTGCACTTCCTTCCAACCTTCCCTGGACCCGTCCCCTTCCCGCTTGTGGAGTTGGGTGCAATAGGGTCCACCACACAGCTGAAAGGGAAATATATGTCCCTAGGAAGTCACTTCTGTGCCTGGAGGAGCAGGACATGCTTGGGTCTCAGGCTGTCTTATACTATGGCCAGAATATTTTTAAGCATCAGTATGTAAGTTAGAATCATAGAATGGTTAGGGTTGGAAAGGACCTTAAGATAATTCAGTTCCAACCCCCTTGCCACAATTATATGCAGCAAGGGGCAATTGGAGGATCAACATAAAGTATTTCAATCGTGTTTCTTCCCTCACACCCCAGGTTTTTTGGTGAATTGAATAATTTCACCAAGCCTATAGTCCTACCTTGCTTCTATTTTCAGATTACCAAACCCAGAACTTCATTGATCAACATAAAACCAGAAGTGATTTGCCTTTAACAATAGAAGGGGAGGGAGTATCAGGAAACAGCTTTTCTTTATAAGAGACCTACATGAACCCATGTGATATCCACCTCCGCTCCGGCACGCCTCCTGCAAGCCTACTTTCTCTACACTTACAAGACTCAGAAATGAAAGATTCTTCCTACTGTCAGTGGTAGTATGTTGATTTATAGGGTTCAAATTCCATAAGATTAGCTAATAAAACATTCCAGAGGCTGAACATTTTGACAAGAATTATGTCATGATATTGATATGTAAGTAACAATGACTTCAATTGAAAGTATAAAAACAATCTGGGAAACGATGCTCACTTACAGACAGAAGATGCATGACTAGATACAATTTTGTGATAAGGCACAGATCATGTCATTTAGTTGCTTCTCAGCATATTCCCCATATAGAATCATAGTCCCCATATAGAAAGAATATTCCCTTATAGAATCATAGAGTAGTTGGGGTTGGAAAGGACCTTAAGGTCATTTAGTTCCAACTCCCTGCCATGGGCTGGGATGCTTCACACTAGACCATGCTGCCAAAGGCTCTGTCCAACTGTGTCAGAAAGGCTACAAGTGGGAAAACCCAACAAGCTGTGAATTTTGCTTTTCAGATAATTCTTTGATGTCAGTCTTTTAAAGAATGTAACTTTTATTGCTTGATTTCTGTATATGTTAACCTAGATCACCTTTTAACAACGATAGATTAGAGTTTGTCTCTACAAAAGCAGTGAGATTATAATTAACCCCAATCAGTTTTATCAGGAGTCAAAGTGTTGACTATGGTAGTCATATCCTGTGTGAAGAGATAGGGATCCTTCTAAAAGCCACCACTGTAGTCCAGTAAACCCATTATTTCATCCACCGGAAATCTCGGCTCCAATGCTCAGTGCAGATCATTTCAACTCTTTCCCAGAGGTCATTGACTCACTGGCTTTGCCCACACAACAGGACTGGGACATGAGGACTGTTGAATCACTCTTCCAGGCTCACGGACATACTGGCACACACGATGGCTCTATCTCCCCATTTGCATGCCCACACTTGAACATCCCATCAGAGGATGGTGTGGCCTCAGCTCTTGCTCTGGCCTGCATGGTCATGGACTGAGAACACACCCACAAACCAGGAATGGTGTGTATAGCAGAGGGCTCCTCATCCCACAGGTGAGATTCTGCCAGGAGATTCAAGGAGAAGTGATGAGGGATATGGATCTGTTGACAAGTTTCAGGAATTGACTCATTAATTCCCTTGGCACTTGAGAAAGGCCCAATTAAGAAGCAGCAAACTTCTGACCTCAGAAAGCAGCCAGAAACATTAGCCTCACAGAGACTCCTAGCTGGAGCCTGCACATGAGGCTGGGCTGTTCCAACAAGTCTCCTTCCTCACCCACTCAAGATGTAATTCAACCTATGTAGCTGACAGAGCAATAATGTCTTTCAGTGAATTGCTTCATTAACCCCACCCCGGCAGCCTTTGCTTGTGCTGAGATGACTCCTCTCAACGTTCTTCCACCATCCCAAACAGGCTTCAGAGATGCAACTTCATCTTAATTACACCACTGCTTTTCCTAAAACCTGCCCAGTATCGAAGCACACTTTGGCTGGTGCATTCAAGCACACTGCAAGCTGGTTTCTTGGATGTGACAGACCCACTTTTCCACCTCAGGCCCACTAAACCTACATCCCAGTGGCTAACCAATGACAGGCCCTTCTGCAGACTGACCATGAGATGAGATTTGGCCATCATGTCTCCCACAGATCTAGTCTTCCCAGGCTGCTTTTGTCCTCCTGCCACATCTACCCACAAAGCCAGATGTGTTCATAGTCCAAGCCTGTCTAGTGTCTATCTTAAGCATTCCCCTCTTGTGATGGGAATCTCAGTGTTCAGTTTGTACCAGCACCAGGCTCATATACCCCCTCCACATAGTGACCTGGGAGTCAGGTGGCTCTGAAAGAGAGGTCCCATCTTATTATTGCTCACTTTGATAGTCTGCAGTTAGGTTTTGGAGCAGACAGTTATTTTCTCCCTGGTCAGCATTTGGGTGGTCAACCCTCTTCAAGAGCCATAATGTGATGACTGTATGCAGTCCCAGGTTAATACATCTAGCCAGTATAAGATGCAGGTATACCCTTGCTTTTTGATACACTTTTCCATGGAGAGAACTAATTCCCAGTTCCCCAGAAAATTTCAAGGATGAATCTCAAATCAAAACCAATCTTAAATCAAATTACAAATCTCAGCGCAAACAACTGAAAGCAATTGCATTGGAGGACGCACATGCAAATACATGACTGTCCTGATAGGAGACTTCCCTCTGTACAAATGACTCCTCAAAAAACCAGGGGGAATTTCACAGCTTTACTCAGAAATGCACCATTTTATCCTTCAGGGAAGCTACAGCTTTGGGCAACTTTTTGGGGCATCACTCCTAGAAAAATAGGCCTAATCTGTCCAAGTAAAAAATAGATCTTAGGAACTGTTCCTGATACTTGTGTTTCACAGGTGTTAAGAGGCCCAGTGAGTTAATATTGACAGAGCACTTACTAGCCTTTCATAGTGAGAAGCCATATAAACACTCAAGATAGATCACAGAATCCCAGAATCACCAAGGTTGAAGGGATCTCTGGAGATGATCCAGTGCAACCCCTGGCAGGGCAGGGCCACCCAGAGCTGGGCACACGGGAATGTGGCCATGGTGGGTTTGGGATGGCTCCAGAGAGGCAGACTCCAGAACCCCCTGGGCAGCCTGTGCCAGGGCTCTGACACCCTCAACGGAAACAAGTTCTTGCCCACGTTGAGCTGACCCTTGTGATGTGTCAGTTTATGGCCACTGCTCCTCATCCTGTCAGTGGGCACCACTGGAAAGAGCCTGGCACCATCCTGCTGGCACCCACCTCTGATATACTGACCTGCAGTGATGGGATCCCCTCTCAGGCTGCTCTTCTCCAGACTAACCAGGCCCAGCTCCCTCAATCTCTCCTCATCTGATCAATGCTCCAGACCCCTGAGCATACTTAATGCATAAATCATAAATGCTGCATAAAGCCAATCCGAGTCTTATGGAAATTCTATAAAACTGAGATGATTTTGCTCTTCTGTTCAGATTTTCACAGATGTTTATGTTATCCCTGGAACGTGAATCTGTTCAGCATCAAATGCAACAAAACAAGTGGAGGTTGTACCAGTCCCTCCTCGTTCACATTTGTATCACTTCTGCATTTGAAGCCATGACAATGCTTTGCACAACATGAAACTAATATCCTCACTCCCTCTGTAATTTCCTTTCCCTTCTCCCACCTCAGCTCTCATCCTACTTTGCGATTGTTGTATAAGTATCATTCATCCACAGCCAGCGGAAGCTCACGAGTCCTTACAGACCTTACATAGTGTCTCTAGTTTTGATTTGCATCTTGAGTTCTAGGCTGAACCACCCTTATGAATCACAATGAAATTTATCATATATTAAGCCAGCAAAGCAGCTTATATATTGCAATTTCCAGGGACATAAAACAAGGTCAGCCCTTTATGGATAGATGGAAAACAACCTTAATGCTGTCTGACAACTAGTCTCAAATCCCCCCACCAGGTCATCTAGGCTAAACTAGAGTTTTACAAAAGAGAAACACCATCTTCCATGCATTCAAATACATCTCTACATACCAATCAAAAGGCTGACCCTGAGAGGTCATTGTACCCCCAGCAATATCTGGACATCTCCTGTATGCCTGGAAACAGCCCTAGTGTTCTTTGGTTGCCATTCAGTTAAAAGGGGGACAAGACAGAAAGCTTTGAAACACAAAGAAATTTACTGTGTTTGCTGTATATTTAACATTCTCACCTTTATGAAGCAGTATTTGGGCTCCTGTGCCATGAAATATTTGTTTTCATTAACAAATGTTTTTTTACAGGAGGATAATCCATAAACAATAAAGAATTTCCACATTTCAAGGCAAACACTATAAACTCAAGCCTGAGTGATATTTGTGCCTGCATTTTTTTGCAGTGTCAGCATAATAAGCTGCAATTGCTTGTCTGTACTTCATATTCAACAAAAAAAAATACCTGTATTAGGCTTGTAATCTCTATGTCAATAGCAGGAAAATCCCTTTGGATTAATGAAAAGACCAATAAGATCATGCAGTCTCACACGGGGCTGCTGAAAGAGTGGGGTCAAAATGTTAAGAGCACCCTAAAAACAACGTCATGTATAATCTTTTATGCCTTTTCCAGCCTGCTTCCGTCCTGAAACATGTATTTGCTGCACAGATTTAGAACCGTAAAACCGATCCGGGAGAACTTTCCCATGCTATTTCCACACTGAAATTTCTCACGATACATCCCATTTCTGAGAATATCAATTTGAAGATCAGCTCCCAAAGAACAGACATGGAAAAGCGCATTTATTTCTTAATCCCTAACTTCATTTCAGGTAGGGTAAGAGTTTTGTGTGGGCAAGCAGGTTCTTCAGAACCGCAGCCAACAGAAAGGGTGCGTCGGAGGGAGAGGAAGTGAGGAGTCTCCCACGCCAAGCGCACGAGACGGCTGCCAGCAACCCATTTGGGGATACTCTTCCACAACCCACCTAGGGAAACCATAGAGACAAAGTGGGCTGAAAGACTCACACCAGGAACTGTGTAATTAATACCAATCAAAATACAGAAGCAGGCTCAGCGTGGCCTCATTTGATGTGAGCACCCTTTCTCTGCTGGTTATTAAGGTGTAACCACACCACCCTGCCACTATAGCCTCCAGACCTGGCACAGTAACTCCACCTATTTCCTCCTGTTGGCACCATGACAAGTCACCAGTATCAGGAAGTGATGGTGCAGTATTTCCAGAAGTGACCCAGCACTGCCTGCTGTCTGCAAGTGAAGATCTACCATGAGACCATTGCCACAGGCATGGCCCAAATCTCCCTAACCCTGGTGCCAACGTACAGGGCAAACATATACAATGCTTCCCAAAACATTCCTTCAGTTCCCAGCAATTGGAGGCCCAGGACTTCCTGAGACACCAAGATCCCAAGTATTTAGATCCCACATAGAACTCCTCTTCTATAAACCTCTCTAGCATATACTTGAACCCATGGAAATTTTCAGCATCCACAATATCCTAAAGGAAGGAATTCTACAGCCTAAATGGGATGGGGGGTGGGATGTTGGTTTCTTTGGACCTCCTCTCTTGCTGTTTTAGCTTTTCAGCAAGTGCTAGAACCATCCTACCATTAATTTAATTGGTTCAGGTGATGGTGGCCATAGACCTGTCAGTGAAAGCTAATCATAAGGGTTATGTGCTGGTTCCTGTGATGTTCACAGCACCCGTTGTGAACCAAGGTGTAGAGGTTCACACCAGTAATACCACTTCTAAAATCTGAACTGCTGAAGAATGGGCGTCCTGCCCAAATCCAGAGGGAAAGGACCTCACTGGGCTTTCTTCTTGTACATTCTCTAATTACCTTCTCTCCATCCAAACAAGTGCTTTTGCAGCTGAGCTCTCAGCACCTCTCCAGTGGGGATCCAAGGTGGCCAAGCACTGCTAAAGGCAAGTCCTGCCCCCAAGGTCCATGCTAAGGAGTCATGGCCCCATCACACATGTAACGTGAGGCTCTAAATGCTTTTCTTTGGCTCTCACACATACCCTAGGAAAGCAGAGTCTGGTTCACTGGCTGGGGAAGGAGAGATATGAAATAAGTGCAAGTGAAGGGTATTGACCCTGTGGTTTATTTGCCTGATGGGACATAGTCCATAAAGACTCTGTCAAAGTGAACCATAAAGCTGCTAGAGAATGACAGGAAGGACAAAACATTTGACAACAGAAGTGTGGGAGGAAGTGTTGTAAAGGAAGAATAAATACATCCCACTGTTCATTTCAAAAGAAAAGCAGGGCTAAATCAGCACTGGGAAATCATCAGCGCATACAGAGACATTGATTGCTCTCAGACGCAAAAGCTAAAGTTCACTATCCACCACATGCACAAAAGGACACAGAGATCCTGAGGTCAATTTGTGTTGATATCTCTTATCTGTCTCCGCCCTAGGCCAGAACCTGATACCTGGGATGTGGTTAATTGTGACCCTACTCACTTATGCACTGTGATACAAGGAGGGGTGATCCTTCCTTTTCACCACAGATAATGATCTGTTCTATAAAGCATCAGGATTAAAAGCATGGATTTAATTTTCTCTGCCCTACCTTTTGCAGAGTTCCTCCCTCTGCTGCTGGACCAGTGAGCCAAGTCTGATACAGAACCTTTTCTTTGTGATCAGGTTTTTCAGCACTGGGGAAAGGCTTCAGCTAAATAAGAAATACTATGAAAAAGGTTTAGATCTAACACAAGCCTTCCATTGCGGAATCACAGAACCAACGGGGTTGGAGAAGCCCTTTAAACTCATCCAGTCCAACCATTCCCAGCACTGCCAAGGCCACCCCTGCCCCATGGCACTGAGGCCTCGTCTCCACAGGCTGTGAACCCTTGCAGGGCCAGTGCCTGCAGCCCTGCCCTGGGCAGCCTCTTCCAATGCCTGAGCACCCTGGGGGCAAGGAATTGTTCCTCAGCTCCATTCAAACCTGCCCTGGGGCAGCTTGAGGCCGGTTCCTCTTGTCCCATCCCTTGTTCCTTGGGAGCAGAGCCCAGCCCCTCCTGGCTCCATCCTCCTCTCAGGCACTTGGAGGGAGCCATCAGGTCCCCCCTGAGCCTTTTCTTCTCCATCTGAACCCCCCAGCTCCCTCAGCCGTTCCCCATCACACTTGGGCTCCAGGCCCTGCACCAGTGCCGTTGTCTATCTCTAGGCCTGCTCATAAACTTCCTTAAAGCACATCTGTAAGAGTCCTCCCTAAAATCCTGCTTCATGATGCAAACAGCTCTTTTCTCATTGAGCTTTTCTGAAACTCTCTGGCTTTTTCCTTCCTCATTTTTCTCTCATGTGGAAGTTCTCTTGCACCTTTTCGCAATGCCCCTGTGGCTGGGGGGAGAAGGAGCAAGGGCAGCATTGCAAATGGCACCTTGGTTCTGCTCAGCCCTGGCTCCCTTTGCCTTGCTGGCACACCAGCAGCACCCTGACCCTCCAGTTCAGCCGTTGCTGGGGCTCTTTTGACAGACTCATTGTCTATGGGAGCAGCAAGCCTTGTCTGAAGAAAGATGGGGCATCCCTATAGGGGAAGAAGACAACTTCTACCCCCAGGTTTCTATGGCATGCACTTCATCTGTCAGTGACACCCTTAAACGTGAAGTCTTCTCTTAAGCAAGAAACAGGTATCACTCACAAGCATGCCTTGGCAAGTCTGAGTCTTGAAGGTCTGAGAGCATTTTAAGGCAACACAGGCCAAGACCTTGAGCTGAAACTATTTCACCTATACTAGGAGAAATCTGGAGCCTGGAACAAGTGAGCTGCAAGGTCCCCTGATCCCATTGCTCACAATTGACAGTTTCTAGGCTGCATTGTTCCCAGAGAAGGCAACAAGAAAGGGAAAGACCAGCTGTGATGCATGAAGGTAACGACATGGTCATTCTTCCCTCAATCAATGCCATATAATCCTTTCCACAAAATAACCAGGAACTGCACTTTATAATCAGATTTTCTTCATTTGTTTGTCTTTGCCACATAGAAATGGGCATCACTGTTGCTGCTGCATGTATCCTCTGCAACGTCTTAATGTTCAGACAAGAGCTCGCTGCGGTTTGCATCTAATAGACCAACAGGTAAAGCAGGCAGGTTGGTGCAAAGCAGAGTCAACTGCTTCATTGGCTCATTTGCTAGGGACTGTCAACAACAAGGAGAAAAACAAAGCCCTGGATCATGAAGGGAACACTTTACAGAGCCAGCTCCCTTGTGTGCACTGAAACAGGTGGGAAAATGTCCAGCTAACCTGTCCCTACAACACAAATGTGTTCTTGCAAACCTTGAGCAAGATGCCTCTCTGGAAACCTATGGGAATGCCCAGTGTCTCTATAATATATCTTGTACTAGTCCAGCAGAAATACCATAGACATCTGACCTGACTGTAATTATTTCCTACTGATATCACCTGTTCCCCGAACATCCTCATGAGTGAGAAGCAGAGTTCAGACTCTGCACCCATGCACAGGTATGTTGTATGGATCCCACTGGGGAAGCCCATCCTTCAGCTGATGTGCACTGGTTTCAGTCACAGATTTCAACTTACCTGTGCCAGTGCAGTCAAAAAGAGAGCACCTCTCTCTCTCCCTCTCAGTATCTTGTTTGGAGTTTGGTTAAGAATACTTTTCTCAGCTGTGTAATCAGATGGGCCTAGGTTGGGCTATTACAAATGTAAATGATAAATGGTTTCTTTGGTTGAACTTTCCTCCCTATCGCTGACTACTTCCTGATCCTAGGAAATTCACTGGAAGAAAACATACAAGGAAAAGCAGAGAGCGTTATGCCTAGGAAGGGGTGAAGAGAGTGAGGATTTCAGGTCACTGGGAATTGATTTCCAAGAGAACAATCTACATTGCGTTGCTGAGATCACTCTCTGGCTTCGAGAGAGATCTGAAGTGAGAGACTAAGGTGTTCTTAACCTCTTGAAGACTAATGTAGAGACTAAGGTGATCTTCCCTTGTTAAGTACCTCAGTCTTATCCCTCAGTCTTCTAAAAGCTGTCCATGTTACTCCACCCTGGGCTTGTCTTGGGCAAACTAGGTAGTTTCCCTGGTGAGAAATCTATCTACAGGGCAGAGGATGAGCTCTTACAGGGTATACATCCCATAGGGACCATGCTGGATTTTGGTCTCTTTGTTCAATACGTTGCATCAAAGCTCTTCTAGGAGACTTTGAACCCTTACACTCCCCTTGTGCCATGCCACTTTGCCCCAGTGCACTCCATACAAGAAGCCTGGTATAATGTAAAGCATCCTGTGTATCATTTACCTTTCTCTCCTTAAAGTAAAGACAGAGGGGCAAAGAAAGGTGATTTGGACACCACAAGAGAGCAGAGCTCTGGTCTGTCTCTGTCTCACCTGTGGTCTTGCTGCTGGAAAAAGTCTCCTGGCAGCAGTAATTGGAGAAGCAGCTCAGCACAGCAACAAATGTGGTGCCCAGTGCACCTTAACATTCAACAAATTCCAGGTTATCTATGTCATGCTGAAAAGCACCATGGTCTGCAACAGCGCACACACAAGGGGATACACCAGGATTTGCCCTGGAAGGCTCTCCTGAAATCCCTAGCATGGTGTAGTTCCCATCCCACAATCCCTGCCTCCTCCACAGCCATGGGCTGGAGCCAAGGACATGGGAGCAGCATTGCTTTGGGCCATGACATTCCTGCAGCTTTTGACACCATCGTCTGGGAGCACCGCCCAGCTGATCGTCTCACTCTGCATGTGGAGGAGGGAGATGTGCTTACAGGACAGAGCCAAAGGAGGATTTCAGTAGCAGAGATGTGGGAGGTCACAGCAGGGACACAGCGGATGGAGGTGGGAACCATCCTGCACACTTCTTCTCCTTCCCAACATACATCGTCCCCTGGCAAGGGGTAACTGGAGGAGCTGGTCCCCGTCTCCTGACAAACCCAGTCCAACTGGGTAATGTTTTCACATAGCAACCAGCTATGTCCTACTTCTACTTATTGGTGCTCAGGAGCTGACTAAGAGTCATGAGCGACCTGAAAAGCCCCTCCTGACACATATCCATACCGACTATGCCTAAGGCAAAACCCTCCCACAGCCCTTGTACACAAGAGAGGGAATAGTCCCTCTTCCAAGGTGGTTCTGATCATGCTAAGATGAGCCACTTGTCCCTAAGCCCTCCCTCCAGCCCTGCTGTGCTCAGCAATCACAGCCATCAGCATTTGAATTTATTGGATATCCATGTGTTGACCCTGGTGTAGTAGAAATTTCCACACCATTAGCACCAGCTACAGTCTTCCCATGTCACATCTGAACAACATGAGACTCCAGACACCCTAGCAAACCACCAAGCAGGAAGGATATGACAAGATCAAGAGGATCAACTTGCTGATTCCCCCTCTCATCCCAGCGGAAGGATGCTCTGTGCTTTGTCTTTCTAAGGGGAATCTCCCAGGATTCAGCTGGAAACAAAGATGAAACACCAACCATCCTGAACAAAGTCAACAAAAACCACTTTGGAAACTCTTCGGAAATGTGTGAAATGGTCTTTCAATGCTCAATTACTTTTTCTCCATACTCAATGCAAGCTTAAAATCTAAAATCACAGCCATAGCCTAATGTAGACAAGGAAAGAATAAAATGCAATATGCTAAGCATCTTCTGTACTAAAGACAGAAATGCCTGTAGTAACATCCTTGTGTACTTTATCTTCACTATATATATGATTCATCTTACTTGTCCTCAGACAAAATGCTTTCCTACACATCATACACAAGCATGCAGAAAGAACAAAGCAGAGAAAGAAAGATAACTGCAGAAAGAAGAGAAACCTGAGCAGCACAGAGGTGGCATGCCCCAGCGACAACCTGCTTCTTTGGATGCCTAATCCTTTTCATGGCTTTTCTTCTCTGTAAAAACATCTCAAAGTCCCACATATTTAACTTCCAAGTAAATCAGCTCCCCTGTTTAAAGCTTGTTAAAGTACAGGAGTGAGCTGGGTCCGTAACCCCTGTAGATGTCTCTAATAAATAGAAACTAGTCAAGGATCACAAGCTGGAACACGCCTGATGCAAGCAGAAGTACCCATCAGTCAGGGCTGAGAACACCAGGGAGCCCAGGAGACTTCTGAAAAGCACCATGACTGACAGCTCCATTCAAGGGGAAAATGAGACCGCTGCGGACACTGAAGGTCATTCCCTGCTTTGCAGCCAGGGGATAGACACATTCCAGGCAGGAGCACCCTGTGTGGTGCAGTGCAACCAAGGGTAACAGAAGCCCAGCACTGATCTGCAAACCTGGCTTTATTCTGGCTGTTCTGATTTATTCTGCTGAGCTGTCTTAGGCAAGTCACCTCCTGGCAAATAAAAGGCACGCTCTGTACAAGATGCATTTACACTCAACAGAGGAAACCAGATTTTATCCCTTCCTTTCTTGTGATTCTTAGTTTGGCTTCACAACCAGGCACATGGATCTGTTCCCATCTCATCTCCAAGCCCAGCCCTCACTCCCCAAGGCTCCAGCTACCCATTTTCTTCCAGCCAACGGTTTGCAGGTCACACGCCACTGCAAGAAACCTTGGGCCAATAAAAGCTTTTGAAGAGCTCTTGAGCTGTTTTAACTCAGGATTCCACTGGAATTCCCTGGAAAATAAAATCCAATAAACTGCAGGGGAGTTGCTAGTTTACAGACTGGAGATGTGTGGCTGGCTGCTTGTAAGCATTTGGTGGCACTCACAATGAAGAGAAAATGAACTTTGACATTCATGGCCAAAATATTAGTATTAGGTTTTTTGGACTCTGCTCTAGAATAAACAACTGGGATCCCTGGAGAGGGGGAGAAATAAATGACATTTCTACACAGCACTTCCACAGAAATATGAGTTTTCCTTCTGCTTATCTTAGCAGCACCTTCCTGCTCATTATGGTTTTTAAACTGACAATGAACATAGCCATGGCTGCCCTGCAGTCAGGTCTGGGCACTGTAAAACCACACAGCAGTCCTTGTCCTGAAGGTTTTACAGCCTCAATAAAAACAAACAAGGATTTAAAGAAGGAAAGAAATCAGTCACTAGCCTAAGGTCACAAAGGAGTTCTGCGGCTTGGCTCGGATTTGAGCACAAGTCCTTTGGTGCTTTACCAGCTCTCTTGTCCTGCCTCCCTAAACCATACAGGGTTTCATTATTTCTTGCTTTCTCTTTCCCGCTTTCTCTTCCCTTGACCTATTCCCAGTCCAATCTGCTGGCAAGGATTCCCATCCCTACTGCTGGCAGCCTCAGCCATCCTCACTAACTAAATGATACATTACTTAAAGCATGACTTTTAGCTTTCTAGAACACCAATAATAGCACTGGACTATTGTAAAGGATGATTTCTAGCAGCGGTATTGAAGTGCGAGCAATAAGATCTGGCTGGAGTTTTATTGCGGGTTGGTGTAGACAGAGTGGGATATGAAAAAGTATTTTTCCTTCTTTGATATTATTTTGCAATAACATGAATCTGAAATGTTTCTCATAGGGACGTGGGGAAACCTTGTTGCTCTTTCACTAAAGAACACGCAAGTTTCCACCCTGTTTCTCTACTCAGGGAAAAAGGAGAAGTTTCTGCCCAGCAGTGTGTGTGTGCGTCTATAAACCGAAGAAAGTTTCAGTTTTGGCAAGAGCAATGTTTTCTTCGGGAAAAAACATCCCATTTCAACGATCTCAGGAAGTCTGCATGTCACCATCTCCTCAGACAGCTCCTGCCGGGCCCTTCCTAAACCCTACCAAGGCCAGGGGATGGAGGGTGGCCTACTGCTGTGTGCTGGGGTGCGAGCATGCAACCAGCCTTTCCTGGCAGAACGGAGCCCCTTCCTGATGGACATCGGCTGCTGCGGGAGCTTGTTTCTCCTAATCCAATTGCTGAGCAGCTCCCGAGGTTGCCGATGGGCAGCGGGTCCTCCAGTCGCAGATAGCAGCTATCAATAAGCAGGACATCGCTTTATTGCCAAGTGCAATCAAGTCACAGCTTTTCCAAGACATGATAACAGGCTCCTTTGAAAGCACAATTACAATGAGCTGGGAGAAGGTGAACCCCACAGCACCCTATTTTAGGCCTGACCCTGGATTGCTCGGTGCAAAAGGTACATTGACTGCAGCCTGCTGTGAATTCTGCTAAGATACAGGAATGAAGCAACTTTCCAGAGAACCAGACTCCTTCTTTGGGGTCCCTTGCGATACCCTCACACTCTCTGTAAGTCTCTTCCTTTCTCTTCTTGGGGCTGTGCTGAAACTGCTGAGCTCCAGGACACCACAGCTTGCAATTGGCTCTTGCTCTCTCCCTACTTCTCACTTTCACTCCCATTGGTTTCATGTTCCCTTTGCCACGCGGAAAAGCTTTCAAGCCTATCCAGCCCAGCAGCAGGGTTTATCCTGGTTCCACCCACTGGGACTTTCCTAGCTTCCTTCTGCACAGAAGGGGGAAAAAAAGCCAGAGGGAGGCCAGCAGCAGGCACCTCGGGGAGCTCAGGGAGCCGCAGTGCTCTCTTTCCCTGAGCTAGGTTTCTATTGTAGGCGGTGCATTCCTTGGGAGGGAGGGTGTGTGTGCCGGTGCCTTCCCACACTCGGGGCAGCTCTTATTTAATGGGGGTCTCCATGCAGGGCAGGCACCAGAGGAGATTTTGCCATGCCCAGTTCTCATCCACGATCAGCAGTAGCTCTCATGCAGGGTGCTGGCATGGACCGTGGGGCTGAGATAACCATGGAAGAAATGGCTCCTGGGACCAACCCAGCTGCCAGGATGCACCTCCGGGAGGATTTGAAGAGGATACGGTGCGCAGTGCTGCTGTGCCTGCTCTCCGTGCTGGTCCTCGTGCTGCCCATTGCCTACCTGCTGGTTGGACACCTCAGAGCACCCAGCTTCTGTGCTGGACAGGTAAGAGATTGACAGCTGATTTCTATCTTACCGTGCTACATCCTTCGTCTCCAGGGTTGGGTTTGTTTGGTTCTTTTATGCTCTTCATGAGTTTCACATGTTTAAGGGAATGCAAGAAACTTGCCATTACATTCCATTCCTTCTTCCTTACTCGGAGCAAATCTGCCTGGGATAAATGTTATTTTGGTTTGGTCTTTGTAGGCAATGGTTTCTGTTCCTCTTAATTTCATTAAGGTGACAGCACAAGGCACAACTTTAAAACTTCCAGTGATGTGCTGTAGGAAACTAAGAAAAATGGCTAGTTGATGGAAATCAGTGCCTCTCCACTGGTCTCAGATTTGGCCACTATGGTTCATTTTCTTCCCTTCTTTCATGTTAAGGAGAATTCCCCTCCCAGTGTCCTATTTCAAGAAACATCTGCTGACTGTGTTGGTGATGTCAACGAGTCAGTGCTCATCATCCATCACTGGACAGAGAGATGCAGCTCTTGCTTATTAATACAGACTCCTGCAGTGGCATGATTTGAGGCAATTGAGTCTAACCTTAAATTTCACATCCCAGTTTTACTTCCATCAAAACTTTCTCTAGATAGGGATCTCCTCTGCTCATCTCCTTTGACAAACAGCTAAACTCACTTTGCTCCTAACAATATAAGCTTGCTGCTATGGTTGCTTCTAATGCTTTTCTATGCCATCCCACTCCTTCTTGTGCCAGACTGCAAACAAGTGCCTGTTTCCACAGTAGACTATGAATTCAGGGCTGCCCCATGCTGGAATGATGAGTATACACCTATAGGTCAGAAGAATTATGGTTAAATTTTAGCTTCAGGTCTGAAATTCCTCCAGTAATTATCCTACTTGTTCTATGCTCACTTAGGAACCACAAAAAAGAAAGCAGTGTTAGTAAGTAGCCTTTTTAACCTCACACACACTTAGCCTAAGGATGTTTGGAGAGCATTGCAGCCGTATCCATGGCTGCACACATGCTCTCTGGGCTGCAAAGGGATAAAGTCAAACGGGTTGGCACAAGTCTGCACAGCTTGCATCTCGCACCCAAGTGATGCTGGCCTTAGGGTGCAACATCTTCTGTGTTATTATTAAACCTTTGTGCAGAGTTAAGAGGAGATGCATCAGGCCTGGGCTGTACCTAGGGCTGTTAAATCTGCCTATTCATTTCTTGCATATGTGAAAGTGCATGTTACTGCATTGACTCTCTTACTGCTATCACAAGGATGCTGGAGAGGGACTCTTCATCAGGGGCTGTTGATGGGTTCAAACTTGCACAGGAGAAGCTCAGGTTAGGTATAAGGAAGAAGTTCTTTACTGTGAGGGTGCTGAGGCGCTGGTACAGGTTGCCCAAAGAAGTGGCAAATGCCCCATCCCTGGCAGTGCTCAAGGCCAGGTTGGACACAGGGGCTTGGAGCAAGCAGCTCCAGTGGAAGGGGTCCCTGCCTTTGGCAGGGGTTGGAACTGGATGATCACAAGGTCGTTTCCAAAGCAAACAAATCTGTGATTCTGATTCAGGCCAGCTAGAGCAGGTGCACACAGAGTGAAGAGGTACTCTGGGGAGGCTCAGGTGCATTGCCCTGTGAGGTTGTACAGAGCAGAATAGTTCAGTTCTTGAAATTATCCTAGAGTGCAATAATAGTGAATTAGTGTGTCTGATTGGACTAATGTGTTCCTGGCTCTTGACCTTGCTGGCAGAGTCATCAAAGTACTTCTGTGAGTGGGTTTGGCTCCTGAAGAGAGAAAGCACAACTTATGCCATTAGGTTTGCTCTAGCCTGGGCTACACCAGTGTGTTTTTCCATGCAAATGCACATATTGTTAGTGCATAGTACTCCCACAGTGATGCAATGAGGTGATCAGATGACTTACAGCCTCTTGTGAGTCCCAGTGAGGAAGAGAATAATCACTGGGGCTGGCTGGCTGCCCGCTGCCTTCGTGCCAAGGCCAGAGGAGGAGCTGGAGTTCATCTGGATCCTGCTTTCCATTCACTGCCGATGACTGTCAGCAGTGTGGTCCAGCAGCAGAGTGCTCCATCTGCCTAATTCCCCATAGCGATGTGTCACGCTGAACACAGGCACTCAGTCTTTTCATATTTCCTACTGCACCTTAAGTGTTACAACTGGACTCTTAAAGGATGCACTTTCCTCGTGTGCCCTTCTGATAACCCAAACCAGAATGATAGATTCATATCATAGAATTTGGGAATGGTTTGGGTTGAAGGGACCTTAAAGCTCCTCCAGCTCCAACCCCTGCCACAGGCAGGGACCCCTTCCACTGGAGCAGCTTGCTCCAAGCCCCTGTGTCCAACCTGGCCTTGAGCACTGCCAGGGATGGGGCAGCCACAGCTTCTCTGGGCCATCACCCTGTGCCAGCGCCTCAGCACCCTCCCAGGGAACAGCTTCTGCCTCAGAGCTCAGCTCAGGCTCCTCTCTAATACCTAATATTTCATCTAATATTAATGTTTGACCTAATATCTAATTATTCCTATTCTAATCCTACCTAGAAGAAGAAGGTTGAGCCCAGGTGAATGCGTCAGAGCTCTCTGTGGCACTGGTTTTTGGATGTGGATATCCTGGGCATACTGGGAGCATGTAGGCAGACCCAAGTTTGCACCAGATGCATGTTCACCCACTGATCCTTGGCATCAGTGAGCTCATTAGGGTCCTCTTCTTGCCCAGGACCAGAGCTGAGCTCACACATGCCAGATTACCTACTTCATGTGCACTGGAACAGTGGGAAGTGGGGAACACAACAGCAGGTGAAAAGCAGAAGCCCATCCTCCCTGGAACAAGGAGGAGTGGGAAGGGAACGGGGGAAGGTTTGTACAATAGGGTTCTGCCTCTTGCATTTGCCTGCAGGGCGAGACAGCTCATTCATCTCTGCCTCTGTGTGGGTGCACATGGTGTCACATTCTGCTTCCAAAGGGACACAAACTCATCTTTTCCTCGGGAAGCATCCCTTTCAGAAAAAAGCAGGGCAAGTTATGTCATCACAGCAACAAGGGTGAGCCACCGGCTCTCTCTTTCCCATGGTGTAATGCATCTTGCATGAATAACTGAAGTCTCATGATGAGTTTCCTCCCTGGACACCTTCCAGGCTCACTACACTGCTTCCCTTTTGGAAAAAATAAATCACTTCATTTTGTTCTTCAGGGCCAAGCAAGGTGAGGAAATAGGGTTCTAGGGATCTTTAAGCAATGACAGATGACCGGTGTTATCAGCAGGAAATCTGTGAAAGGCTCTAATGATGTCTTTCCAGAGGAAGGTCCAGGAATAGTGTGTATCCTTTCCCAAAGGGAAGCCAAGTTTCAGTCTGAGTGCACAGATCTACCATGGGAACAGCACAGCACAGCAGCCAGGAGAGCATCTTCTGGCTGCCTTAGCAACTCACTCAGCTAGGCCAGTGAAACAGAGCATCAAGTCCTGTGCTCTGGAGATTTTGTTACTTGGGTTTATTTCCATGGCATCCCTGGCATGCCAGGATCACAGGCAGTGTAAAGGGAATTCCAAAACCTGTTCAAAGGGTTGACAGGAACCTGTGTGCCACATCAGTCTTGCAATGGAGAAGGGAGCTGCTGCAGTACAGGAGGGACTTTAAAGTCATAGAATCATAAAATCCCAGCCTGGTTTGTGTTGGAAGGGACCTTAAAGCTCCTCCAGCTCCAACCCCTGCCATGGGCAGGGACCCCTTCCACTGGAGCAGCTTGCTCCAAGCCCCTGTGTCCAACCTGGCCTTGAGCACTGCCAGGGATGGGGCAGCCACAGCTTCTCTGGGCCATCACCCTGTGCCAGCGCCTCAGCACCCTCCCAGGGAACAGCTTCTGCCTCAGAGCTCAGCTCAGTCTTCCCTGTTGGGGCAGGTTCAAGCCATTCCCCTTGGCCTGTACCTAAAGGTGCTTGAAGGGCATCAAACCCAGCTTTTAGTGGCACAGGACAGGTCCCTACCAAAAGTGACCAGCCCAGGCCATGCAGCATCTCTGGAGCTAGCAAACCTCTGTGTGCATGTACCATGTATGTCCTAAAAACAGATAGGGTGGAGGTGCTGGGGATATTTTGCTTATTAATCTCTCTGCCTGCAATGCCAATCTACTTTTCCCATGCAGTTCCCCACCATATAGCCCCAGACCTTCCTGGAGGTGCAAGAGGCAAAGCATGTGAGTGCGGATGTTCAGCCCCTCTTTTTGGCTTAAGCAATATGTATTCTTATCAAATAGCACAATTAGGAAAAGTAAGAACCCTAACTTTGCTAAGGAACAGAATGACTCCACGCCTCACAACAACCTGCTCTATCTACTGCATCATACTGCTCTTCAGCATCCCCGCGTGCAGCTTTCTCCTCAGCTTTCAGTCGAAAGCTTTTGCTTTGTAAGAAACAAAAACCACACCAACAAAACCAAGAAAAAACCCAGAATAACGCAGAATCCTTGCTATCCTTCCCACTTTCCCATCATCTCTGTTTGTATTGCAACATCCGAGTTTATTTACAGTACCTCAGCGGAAGTTAGGCTTTACATATTTAAACAGTCCCACTGAAGCTGCATGATTAAATGGAGGTTTGTGATTGATTTGCAGCTCGGTGCAGTACTGAGCATCGTTAGAAAGTATGTCATGTCATAAATATGTAGGAAGTGTCACATAAATAATGGTGCAAATCAACTCATCCACATACACATCTGTCCAAAAGCAAGGGAGGAATGCTTGAGGGAAATCTTCCACATGCATCTTGTGCTTCCCATCAAGGGAAGGACAAAGTCACCTGGCTATGACAATGTCACATCACCTGGCTATGACTGTGTCTCATCAGAAGTACAGTAGTGTTTAGATGCCACAGCAAGCAGACAGGACCCTTGGTGGTGAAGGTGTTTAAAAGAGGATTTTCCCTGCTGTTTTCCTTCTCCATTTTATTCCAACACACTGGAATAATTGTTTCAGAAATGACAGTTTTCTGCAGGAGCACAGGGATGTTCCCTGCTAGTAAAACCTTAAAACATCTCTGGGCTTACCAGTGGGGCTGGCAGTCCCCAAACCCAGGCAGCCTGTGATTCTCCTCTCAAAACCAGTCTTCTTCCCCCAGCCACTATATATTATCTATTTCCTACTTCTCCTGTAGTATTTGAAGTTGTGCGAGAGACAGACACCAGGAGACAGCTTCATCATCCATGTGTTAATATTATTTCAGCCTGTTTAGAAGTAATATGCATCAAATCATTGCCTGCAAGCTGAGCAGTGGCAGTTTACTCTATTTGATGTATTTATTGCAGCTGTTCATTAAACACACTATATCAGACCAACGTGCTCCTGACAAACATTGAGTAATGGGGTTCCTTACAGCCAACCCTGAGCTGGCTGCGTATCCCAGACTGTGCTCTTTCTGCAACCACACCGTTGGCATAGACCTACAATGAACTGTGCCCTGGGGAAAGCATAAGGGATGCTCCTCACACCACAGGGAGGCCAGATCCAGAGTCAGCATCGCACAGCATCCTGCAGTTAGGAGCCATAAAAGAGCCGGCACTTAGCAAGAAGCCACTGGCTGTGCCCAAGCATGACTCAGAAGGACCAGCCCTGTTAAGCATGCAGCAGACAGACAGCAGCTTCCCTTTGAACTGCTTGACCTAAACATCAGAACCACTTGGTGCAGTCTGGGGCCATGTCCTGCTGCTATGCAAACGCATGTTGGCACAGGGATGGGTTGTGAGCATGCTGGGGCTCAGCTCTGGACCAAAATGTAAGAGGCAAGGAACTGGGAATCTCCCAGCTGTCCCTTGGTAGAGCATCAGTGAGCTGCAGAGCTCACCCTCTGCCACCTGCACTCTCCAACAGGCTCAGCTCCTTTCCACCCTCCAGGGAGGCTGCCCAACATTCCATACAGTCTTGAGACAGGGAGAAATCGCTCACATTGCTCTGCAGAGATTGAGGAACAGGACTGTCTCTAAGCAGCAGAGGTGCTCCAGCCGTGCTGGATGGAGTCACCATCCCAATGGAGGGCTAGCGATCACTGATCCACACCAGCCACTCTGCCAGGCCTCTCTCAGTTGTGCCAAGGACTTGTCCAGCCTCTAAACAAGACTGAAGTTGAGCACAGCCACCACTACAGGAGCCCAGGTCCTGTCCCTGGCACCCTTTCAGAGAGACAGGCAGTTTCAAGCAGCAGAAAGCTCTTGCAATGAAGCAAAGCCTTGTCAGGGCTTGTCCTTTTACACAAAAACTCTAGCTGAACTCGGTACTGTTACTGTAGCACATTCCATTTTCTGGGATAACACAAACAAGACCCTCTATGTCGGTGCTGTACACCCCAGAGCCTGGAACTAACCGGTTGGAATCTCTTCTGCAGGTCACAGCAGAGAGAGGCTCTCACTTTCTGAAGCAACGGGCGATAGATACCGGTAAGTTTGCCTGTTCTTGCCCCCCCATCCTCAACACCTTTGTGTGCTGAGGTTTAGCAATCGCTGCCGCAGTACCCAAACCCCTCCCAAGCCAAACAAGCCAGGGCAGACAGAGACAAAGCTTGCGACAAGATGCAGGGAGATAACTGGGGCCATAGTGAAAGTGTGAGCCACTCCTAATCCCAGGGCTGGGCAAGCTCTTTCTAATGCAGGTACGGACATCCCTGGCAGCAACCTGGGATCAGCATTACATGGATTCGGGAGGCCATGCACACAGCCCTCTGATGCATGAGCACCACAGCTCCCCTCAGTTCACCTTCCAGAAATATAAGACACAGCCAAGACGATCTCACCCTTATGCCAAGGGATTTTATTACCTCAATGGTGTCAAAAAAACAATCTCAGCAAGTAACTCCTGACTCATACTCAGAAATAGAAAGGGGCTGCACAGGTTTCCTCAGCAGCACTGATCACCACTCACATCTCATTGACTTTAATAGCATCTAACACGCTTACTCACGACTTTTCCCTTTTTTTCCCTCAGTTACAGATACACTTTCCAGTGCTGAAAAGCCAAGAGCTCACCTGACAGGTAATGTTTGTTCAAAAATGAAGTGTTTCCCATGAGTATTCCAGCAGATGTAACCTCAGTTTATATGGATCTGATAGGATCAGGTGTTGAGAGGAAAACTATCAACGGCTCTGCCTTGCTGATCACAACAGAATGACTGCAGGCTGTGTTCGTAGGAAAGGCACTGCAAAGGGGGTAGTAGACAGAAGTGTTGCCGTGTTTCCAAGATGGAATGGGGCATCCTTGCCCATGGCAGAGGGTTTGGAACTAGATGATCTTAGAATCATAGGTTAGGGTTGGAAAGGACCTTAAGATCATCCAGTTCCAAACCCCCTGCTTTCCAACACAAACCATTCCAGGATTCTATGATTCTATGTTTCCTTCACTGAAAGAGCAGCTCTTGCAACTGTACTTAGATAAGTCCCTGGTATTACAGGGATCTGCTGAATCCCTTAGAAAAAGCAAGGAAAGGAGCCCACATGGAGCAGTGAAGTGGGGAGAGCTACCACTTTTGGGAGAAAATCAGGTGAAATAAAGCCTGGTTTAGGCCTTATTTTTCTGCAAGATGTGGCTCAGGCCACACACACCATGTTGCTGTCAAACTGCTTCTGTTTTCCATGAGATCAACTCTAACACACCAGAGCAAGCAAAGGAAGGGTAAACCCCTCCAAGCCCTTATCCTGTATTAGAAAGGTGCTGCCATGAAGCTCCATTACAGGGTAGGCTACAATATGTTTCTAAGGGGCTACTATCATCTACAAGGCCACCATCTCACCACCTCAACCTTGAAGATGTAGCTGCCATCACACCAAGGACACTGTCCTGAGCCCTTTGTCGTCCTCACCAGCTCCCCCCACCTGGAAAACACAGGTATTTCCAGGAAAGAGGAAAAATTCATGGCTGGTTCCCATGTGGATGGAGTGGAATGCTGAAAGGCTGTCCAGCTGCTCTGACCCAAAGCAACCTACAGCTCTCAAAACCTCACTACAGAGGCAAGACCAACGCCCTGTAGTTGTACTAGGGAAGCATTGTTAGTCACTTAGAACGTGCAAGATGTGGCATGATGCTTCACACAGATTCACCTACAGGGTTAAATCAATCTGTATTCCAGAGGCGATTTCTTTCCTAGCATAGTTTACTTTCCCTAATCCACAAGCTCCTTCCTTGGTCCCATCCCCTTTGGCATGCAGGTTGCTAGAACTCACCTGTCCTTATTCAGAATCATATCTTTGCTTAAGTACATGTTTGAAAGAGCAAAAGGACCATGTCTGCTAGTGTAAGTCTCACCATTTCCCAACCACTCTCCCCATGCTAGAGGGAGGGGGCAGCCCCATTTGGCCACAGCAAGCAAGGAAAGAAAAAGCTAAAGGGATTCCACACAAAGAGGCTTCAGTGCTCTGTAGCCATCAGAGAATCTAATTTCCATGAACTTATCTTTGACCCTTTTATTAGCCTAGCCTTATTTCTGGTGCTGAACCCTGTGGCAATGAGCTCCCAAGCTTAGCAGTACATCACAGTTAGGAAATACTTCGTGTTGCTTCAAACTTGCTGCATGATCCTTTCTTGGGTGCCCCCTTCTCAGAAACCATGGCTCATGGATAGGAAGTGTAAAAGGAGCAATTATTCTTTAAGCCCATGGGACATTCTCTCACCGCAGGTATACTTTGCAAAGTGAAGGTGGTAGACTACAGACTCTCACTTGTAGGAAACCTCTTCCAGCTCTCTGATCCAACACATATATTCCGACACACATAGCTTTTTAGACATATAATCTGAAGGTGAGAAAAGGAGTGAGAGGAACAAGGCCTAGACATGGTACTTTCACAGCCACGCACCATTGAATTGGCAATAGCAGAATGACTCAGTGTTTTCATTTCTGTTCCTTTGTTGTGAATTGTTCATCTGCTTTTGATCTTTTTAACACACACAGAGCATTTTGAACTTATCCAGACTTGCA
The DNA here is from genome assembly GCA_002631895.1 of Agapornis roseicollis. Lineage (NCBI taxonomy): Eukaryota > Metazoa > Chordata > Aves > Psittaciformes > Psittacidae > Agapornis > Agapornis roseicollis. The sequence goes on along the minus strand of NDXB01007398.1, from coordinate 27,187 downwards.
TCAAGATCTCCTCTTCCTGGCTGGCTGTAGCTAGTGAAGAATACCTAGCTAGGACTTTTCCCATCCCCATTCTCTCCTGCTCAGTAACATGTATTTAGTGCTGACTGTGCCATGCCATCATCCCCTCTCTGACTTGTTTGGTTGCACTTTGGGTCACGATACAGACCAATACCTATTCCTTCTTGCCACCAGTCTATGGCATGGTGCAGGAACCCCATTGAGGTACCTGGTTCACACTTACTATGCTGCCAGTGGCCCTCAGGTGCTCCACTAAACCTGGTTACTTTCTGGTTCCACTTGATTATTTGGAGTAATGACCTTTCTAAGGGCAGTTACTAAACTCCCAGGGCACAATCTTTAGTAACAGAAGCCCTGCAGCCACAGGACTTTGCAGTACATGCTGTTTAAGGGCTCCTACAACAGGAGACAGGGACTCTAACCTCTCACTGAGACCCAGACTCTGGCCGCAGAGTCCAGCGTTCAGTGTCAGGTTTTCACACCAGTGAGAGCTTAGATACCCCACAAGTTCAACAATATGTCCCAAAATGCACCCAAAAGCTGCCAAGCAAAAGGGATTCTTCAGCAAGGGACTAAGCCAAAATGATTTGGGGAATGGAGAAGTAATTTCACATGTAGAAGATGCCAAAAGTTTATAGCAGACAGGAAAGTTGAAGGAACTGTAGCAATGAGCCCCTTATTAAAAGCAGATTTCATTGACTTCAAGAATTAGCATGATAGGAAGCATAGGGTACAAAAGAAGTAAATGAAAACTACGAAGTACAAATGCTGCTAGAAAAGGAGATGTGCTGTATTCAAAGGCATTTGAACAGGAATTTTTCCCCTTGATCAGGATTGAAAGTGTGGGGAAAATTAATTGACTTGAAAACAGAGAGCATCAATAGAGTGAGATTTATCCTAAAAGGGAGGTTGGAGCTGTAAAACTTACAGTTGCCTAATTCTAGAAGTTATGAAATCATGTACTTCAACTTCAGCTGCCTGTTAGTTATAAAAGACATTGAAGAATTGGATGTCACTGACACCCACTGCGTCATTCTACATGGAAAAGAATATTTCACATGCAGCTTCTCTTTAATTTCCCCCCAAAATTTCCAAGATGGAAAAGAGCCCAGGACATTTTCTGGTAATTTTCTGATCTTCTCTGATCCTTTCCATCTCAAAGAATATCTCATCTGCTACCAATAGATCTCAGCGATGTTTTATTCCAACCTCTTATAAACCTTAGCGTGACCCAAATGCTACATAAGCTTTTGCCAGGACTCAGACCTGTCTTTAGACACCCTGAGAAGTAAATGAAGACAGAGGCAGACCATGAGCACTTCCACTTTCTTTTATTCCTCAATCTCTGTATCAGGAAAAGCTCCATTGGCTCTAACCCTTATAGTTCTTACAATACTGCTGTAACTTAGCTTGGCTTGCTACCACAATCCCTCCTACACAGAAATACTCCCCTCATGTACTTTGCCTGTTGGGGAAAGACCAGAAAGATTTGATGCTTCAGCAGCACTGACAGGCCGGCTGAAAAATCCCCTTCATTTTGTTGTGCTACTCAGAGAATATGAAAGAAATCACACTCCTAACACTTCCTGCCTCTTTAGGGATTATTGATTTCTAGAAGACAGAGGGAAATAGATGCCACTGGGAGCTGAGCACGTTGCTTTTTCTGCATCTCATTTCACCCAGGGTAAACCTAATGGTTATTGTCAAGAGAGTATCAGAGTAATCAGTACCTGCATTCCATTTGCATCCCTGCCCATGCTAATGTGCCCCTTCCTCAAATGCTAGATGAAAATAAACTTTAAACATTAACTTGAGCTCACGACAAATGTCTCATTTCCTGGAAATCAGTTACTTTGGTCTTTCTCAGCATTTAATCTCAACTTTTCAGGTTTATTTTAATACCTGGCAGAACCTGAATGGTTTTTATGCTCTTCCTGGCCACTGCTTCACCTGCTGTTTTATCACAATGACTTCATGTGGCAGACAGTAAAGAGAAGAGAAAACTCCTTTGCTTCCCTGCATTAAAAAATGAGTAAGAATAAGTCTAGGACTTGTTCTCCTGGCTTTTGTGTGAGAGAAACTAAAATAGCAGAGGAGAGGCAAAGGAAATGGACAACAGTTCCCTGATTCACCCCCCAGGACCCTTGCAGCCAGAGAAGCTTCCTCAGCCTGCATCAGACTGATGCTGAGGTCTGGCTTAGAGCTCTGCTTGTGATCAGCTAACCACAAGACTGGGGAAAAAGTCTGGATAAAGCTGAGGCTGACACCAGCTTAGGGTTTTGTTCCAGTAAAGCATGAAAGGAAAGGAGAAAGGAGAGGAGAGGAGAGGAAATGGTTCTAAATGGAATGTGCCGCTTTGAATTTGGGCCTCTTGAAGCACAGTGGGGTCTTACAAGTGTTTGATAAAATCAAATGACACCTGCAAACCAAAGGCAGTTCTAAGCAAAATATTTCATTGAGAGCATTCATGAAGCTTGACACAAGGGTTAACAAAACCTGACATCCTTCAGAAGCAAAATGGCAGGAATAGAAGTGTCTCAGTGTTTGGTGATAGATCGTGCTGGTCATTAGGAAACATTTACATGCACAGTAGTGTCTAAGAAACGTAACTGCAATCCATAGCTCCTGAAGAAAATGATGCTTTAATATTTTTTATTCCAGTCCTGAGCCATGAGCTGCAGGCATGGTAACCATGTACAACTGCCCCAGCACTGGTTTCACTTAAAGGCAAGGGTTTTACTCTGCAAATAGGTAAGAGAGCACCTTGGAGGTGTAGGGTATCGCTCCGTAGTGCCATGAGACTCAGCCTTTAGGAAGGACAGTCTCATCATTCAGGATCTGCCCACAACTAGGATATCCAGTCACAGCATACTCCTTCAGGAGACCTGTACTGGCAAGGTCTTCCAAAAGCATCCTTGACTTTGAACTCCTGATTGAGCAATCTGGATGCCACCCTCCAAAGCCATCACTGGATAGCTGGCCTGCGGCCACTTCATCTCAGCCTTTCAAGCTGTAAAATAAGAACATTTCTGTCCTAGTGTTTTTATTACCCCATTTAAATAGTTCACCCTTTGAAGCAGAGATCTCACATTGCATCCTGCAGCATATCCCTAGCTAAAACAGACTAACCCACCCCTTCTCTATCTTTCTTCTTCCCACAGTGAAGAAACAAGACCTCACTGCCACCACGGGAAACCATCTGCCCATCCTGCAGTGGGAAGACACGCAAGGCTTGGCCTTTACCAAGAACAACCTGAGTTACTCCAGCAACTCACTGGTGATACCTGTGTCTGGGGACTACTATGTCTATGCTCAGGTCACTTTCCGAGGGCCAATTGAAAGTCAACCAACCTTTGTCACTGAGATCATCACCAAAGTCACTGACAGTTACCCTGTGCCCACCAAGCTGCTGACTGGCACCAAGACCCTCAGTGAAAATGGAAATAACTGGATCCAACCCATTTATCTGGGTGCTGTGGTCTCCTTAACAGTAGGAGACAGGCTAATGGTTAATGTTAGTGACATCAAGCTGGTGGATTACGCCCAGGAGCACAAAACTTTCTTTGGTGCTTTTCTATTGTAGTCCCTGGCAGCAGCTGGTAGGGTCTTCCCATCAGGGTACTGGCGTGACCTTACTGGATCTTGGCTTTGTGGGTGTATGTTGGGGTGCAAACTCTGTGCTGTTATCCTTCTGTACTGTCACTTCTCTGCAGCTCTCTGCAGCCTTACATTAAGGGGTAGGGAAAGCTGAAGCTGTATGCTGAATTGAAATGAGCAAAAACGACTTAAAAAAAACAACAAAAAAAGCCAAAACAACCCCCCCAAAAACCCCAGTAACCAACCAGAGAAAACAAAAATAGGATTGGAGGAAAAACACATTATTGAAAGTGAAAACAAAGCTCTTCAAAACTTTGGGAGATAGGAAGGAGCCGTTTGTGTTTGCGGGTGGGATTGAAAAGTGGCTTTGAACTTTCTCCAGCACTTCCAGTATAGTTTTGCATGACCCTTCTTCAGATCAGTTCCAAAAGATAACTCCTTTCCATCATTTCCTTCTAGAACCATAGAAACAGATTGATATTTCCAAAAGCATTTGCTCAGTACTTTGCACTAACAAAGCTCAGATCATCAACTGCTTCATTTATCCCTTCAGTTTCCCTCTAAAGTGGATTTAAATTATATCTTGTGCTTTGCAGAAGCTACTTTTGGTTTTTTTCCCCACAAAGAACACTTTGTTTCAGCATGAAACCTATCCCTGCTAGGTCCTAACAGGAGGAAAGCAGAATAGACAAGGCACAGGGAGGCACCAGTAAAATTTCCCACACTTTTTAAATCAACAACTGAAATTCTGAGAGAAACCCTCGGCAACATTTTGCTTTCCATTATGTTTCAATTCAAGGCAAGTGCAGCCAAAGAAATCACTGTCTTGGTGCTCCCCCTTGCAACCATCGCCAATGCTGCAGCAGTGCCCTAGCCACAAGAGACTCCCCAGCCTTTCCCTGAGCGAAGGCTGGCAACCAACAGTCCTTACACAAGGTTAGTTCCAGACACCATCATGGCATGCCATGGGCAGGCGTGGAGCTCAAGAATATTCACCTCCTCAACTCATACTTTCCATAGACCTATTCTCATAGACCTTACTGACTCTCAGGGAAATTCCCCAGCTTGTTTTCTCCTTCCATCACTGACACTGACTCAAGTCACGTTCTCATAGGCTTGGACTTTACACTCCAATCTAACAAGGTCTCACACGAGAGCACCTACAACCCAGTCATCCTTGCACTGACCAGATGCACTCTCTGCATCTTTTTCTCTTCCCTTCCTCACCTCATTGGATTTCCTCCATTTCCCATTTTTTGGCCAGAAGCAACAACATGGTTTGATTGCCTCATTTCCACTCAAAGCCATGGTAGCGCTCACTGTTAGTGCCAGGGAGTTGCTGAGGTTGGGGAATACATAGCACTGATTTGAGCTGAAGAGCTTAAATGGGCAAAGAAGTTCTGTGATGGAAAGAGCTTAGCTACAGAAAAGACCATGTGCAGCTGAAACAGCAGAGAAACCAGGCTTCTTTGTCCACAGTGAGCCTCTTCCTAGAAGGAGATAATGTATTGCTATAGAAAGACCTGCTTGAGCAGACAAGGCAAAGTCAGTAGCACAGTGGAAGCATAGGAAAATGGCAATGAAAGGGGAAGGAAACCCATGTTTTTGAAAGAAACTAAGAGCTCTTTAAACCCCTGTAAGCTAGGGAGGAACTTTGAGTGATCATAAACCCCCATTTTAAATCTCATACATGGAGGATTTCAAAGTGACCTGTCTGGGACAGGTGATTCTCAGCAACTAGATAGGAAAGCTTCTGTGAAGTGTTATGTAGGATGGATTTGGTTTATCCTTGGGAAAAAGTGGGGTGCAAGTTCTAGCTGGTTTGAGACAGTCACAGAAATTCAGAAATCTCTTTATTCCTCCAAATGAGATGAGACAGCATCCTGCTGAGGCCATAATGCTTGTACAGCAGATTACCATGAAAACTGTATCTAAAATCATCGTCCCTCATGCTCTGAATGATGCAAAGAATAAAAGAGACTCCTATGTGGTATATACACACATATAGACATATATATGGAATATACACATGTGTATATATTCCATAGAAGTTCTAGGAAGCCCATTGGCAATAACAAGCCACATGTACCACAAGGCACATTATTTGTGTCCACTGTACACTAACAAGCAAAATGGTGCCTGCCGCAACTCCATTACAGGTTAGAGTTTCTTGATCCATTACCCATGACACCAGGATATTTATTTTAGTCCTGTTAGAGATGGCTTTTACACCCACATCAGCTTTTAGTACATTTAGCACACTAGCACATTTTAAATTACATATAGTAATATATTTGGCATTACTTGTTTTAAAGTGGTGCAAACATATTAATCCACACATCTTCCCTAGTGGAAATCCTCTCTTTCTCTCTTTTTTCCCCCCCTCTGAGTGCTAATAATGTTTCTGTAATAGTGACCAACAAATAGAACAAACATGCAGGGATCGATTTTGACCCTGTGCAACATCAAGTCGTCCTCCACAGAAGCCAATGGCTTAAAGTCAGAGTAAAGCCAAGTAACTGAGGCAGAGAACGAGCTTAAAGGGAAATATCTTAGGCAGAATCCATGAAGCAGATGCTCAGATTTTTCCCAAAGCTAAGTAAGGACTGAAGTGTTGTGAGAAGTTTGCTTTTAGTGAATTAGAAAATCATCTTTAATGCAAAGCATTTCTAGAGAAGTGAAAACGCAGATGCATCAGCATTTTTGATTGAATGAGAGGACAGTGCAATCTGGCCACGTGAACAAGCGGCCTTTCCATCTGTGGTCAGAGTGAAAACATGTTTTGGTTTGGGTGGATGTGAAACTAAAACAGTTGTAAGAAAAAAATCCAAGCTGGAGGAAAAGGGCAAAAGAGGCAACTCATGCTAAATAAGTTAAAACCACACAATTTCAGGGCTTGACCCTTTCGATATATTTCTAGGAAACAGAACAAAACCATTGCAAAAGTTATTATTTTTCATCTCTGTGAAGCCTGCTCAAAATACTTCAATTCTTAGGAAATTTCTCCTTCCTTATTCTCCTTGATCCCCAAAAAACTAACACTAAATATAACACAGATTCATTCTTAGTTCCACTTACCTACCATTCTCTTACCCCTTAAAAACTATTGATATACAAGCATTAACTTTCTTGCCGTAGACATAAAGAAGTCAATGTAAATCAAGCAATAAGATCACAGCTCCAATCTTACCAACATATACTTGTGCTGTACTTAGCCCTGAGTGCTTGGCTAGAGGGGTATCATTGTCAAAGCAAGCTCAGTTTTCCTGTTTGGTGTATGGGAAGGATAAAAATCTACATTGCTCAAATGAAAAGGGGATAAAATGTTTTATCTATGCCACCATCAACTACACCATTGGAGGAGCAACCCTCCAAATCAAGGAGCACTTATGTGGACCATATCCAGCACATGTATGTTGGCAGGATTAGGGTGTAGAGGTGTAAAGTTGAAGGTTATGTTCCTTAGCAAAACATAACCCAAATGATGAAAAGGATACTGCTGAGATGAGTTTGGACTTAACAGTTCAGTAGCTATTAGGATAAGCACACCAGTAGAAAGGGAAGTTGGGGGAACCTAGATTTTCACCTCTGTATGGTATAACTGACCACACTGTGCTGTATGTTATTTATCTCCTAAATGGCCCATCATTTCAGATGAGAAATGAGGAGAAAGTTCATTCTTTAAAAGAATCAGGAGATGTCGAGAATCTTTGCCCAGATGTGGGTATTAGATACCAGTATAGCATTTTGCTATTGTAAAGGATTTTATATGAGTGATTGTATTAATGCCTTGTGCTTCAGCACTGATGTGTTTTTACCAGTAGAACTGACTTAGCCTCAAGTTTCCAAGCTTTGTGATAATAAAAATGGAAGTTAATGTGACAACTTTCGATCCTGGTTTCAGAAACTCTAACCAAATGGCACAATTAAAGGGAGTGAGCCAGTAGAGCCAGACAATGCTGATATAAAACTTATTTCTTGTGTGTTAATATGTGAATGATCCTTGGTTTATGCACTGATAGAGGTCCCATACCAGAGTGAATGCTGAGTCAGTCTTTCCCTAAGGGTCTGTAGAGACAGAAGGCAAAGCCATAAAGGTGGAGCAGATTTCCTTTGCCAGTCCCTTTGCAGGGTGGGGAAAAGCTGATTCCTTCTTTTTGCTATTTCTTAGTCTATTTTCAAAAAGCAAGTCTGAATGAAAAGCAATGATCATCAGAAACTGCATCATAGCTGCACCCACTGAGCACCCATGGGAGACAGGAGTCACAGTATTGCCACCATGCCAAAAAGCCAGGTTTGCCCCATCTATAACCATGAACAGCAGCTCCTTGGCAGCTTAGCAATTGAATGCTTCCAGTTGTTCAGCTCCAGGCACAACAAAGCTAGGAAACCCTGGCCAGATGAGGGTCAAATGAAGGCAGCCAAGCTATGGACAACCTTAGCCCTGTTCTAGCTCAAGCTTTGCTGTCCTTACACTGTCAGACAAGTAGCAGCAACCACTGGCTATGTATTTTGTAACCTGGATGTTTTGTCTTCAATTCCTCTGCTGCCAAGAATGCAAATTCTTCCATCACAGTAGCAAAATTGAGAAGTTTTCACCCAGATTATTTTGTATTCTCAAAATTTCTTGTGTTTTCCTGGCTGGAACAGAGTGCTGTATTTGAATGGCTTCAGAAGAGCTTTCTGATTAAAGGCTTAAGGCAGGTTTTTACTTGAGAACTCTGACAGAGGACATGTTTACCCTGGTTTCCATCCACCTGCAAATGCAGCCTTTGTAGATGAGCCAAGATTTCATTAGAGAATAGAAATCCAACTGCTTTCTCCTGGAACACCAAAAAGATTGAGGGGGTTGAGGTTTTTTATCCAATTGCAACCTCACATTTAAAAGAACAACAAAAGCAAATTATAGTTTTCCTATTATTTTCTGTTTTCACTTGAGCTAAGCAGAATTCATTTGATTTGTTGCCATTTTATTCTCTGCTTTGCACATCCAGGGTAATAGCTTAGCATCATCTTCGTGGTCTAAATAAAGTGGCACATACAGCCTCCCCCATCGAGCATTGTGCTTCATTTTGCCTGCCCTTAACCATATAAAACGTGTCTATTCTCACCAATTTTCTAGGCTCCCTCTCTAGCCAGGTAATGGGAAGAGAGGCACATTCCTGAAAGGCTACATAAGCTAGGAAAGGTGGGGATAACAGAGGTGCTTCTCTCCCAGGGCTGCACAGGGATGTGCGTAGTAAGATAATAGCAGCACTCAGTGAATGTGATCACTGCACTGCACTCATTCAGCTGGCAAGGCTGAATCTCTGTAGGGTTTAGCATTAACAAATATACATGGAGACATGAATCCTGAGTGAAGGGGGAACCTCACTTTCATATGATTAAGTTGTTGCTCCATGAAATTCATCCTGCAGAGTAGAACACTACCCATGAGCGTTCCTAGCTCTCATCTTTTGGCCAAGATGCCCAACCACAGCTGAATGTGCTACTTGCCAGCTTTGTTCTTGCATGAAGACCCCTTTTCCCAGCTGAGAACAATTTCAATGTCACCATTAATATGTCCAGCTTTTAGGAAGGGCTCTGGCAGGGCATGGAGACTTTGTCCCCTAAGCATCTTGCAGGATGGAGCATAAGAGGAGATGAAATGGAAGTGATCTGCTCACACAGAAAGTCCTATGCTATAAGAATCATAGCTCTCAGCCAGGCAGCTGAATAAGTGGTGTGCTTTCTAACACGCTCAGCATCCATCAGACAAGTTCTGAAAGGAAATGAGGACTCCACTCTCGGGTTTGTTTCTGAGGCCTGGTGCCAAAGTTAGGTTCAGAATTGCACAAACACGAGCCATGTTTGGCAACAGTGACAGTTCCAAACTCATTTTGCATTAAAAGTATTATAGCTAAATCCTTCAGAACAGCATGAAAGGCATTGCCCAAGACGTTACAACGTGGTTTATTTGGCACCATAAGTCAGGACTGCTTAGGGGTTTTTGCTGAATGAACTGAACTAGCTTTCCAGATGCTCTCATTCTTGCACAAAGAAGCATTCTTTCATTGATTGTACATTTTGATACTAAAACATCAAAAAAGCACTGAAAGTGATTGCTGCATATTTATTGATACTGTACATATGGTTGTTTTAATTTTATGTGACAGAAACTGTAAAAACCATGGTATAAAGTTTAGCTGTATCATACTTTATAGCTATTTATTTTAGAGAATGATTTTAATGCTGACAACAAAGTTTCCAAATACTTCTTTAAAGGAGAACTTTGTCTTAAAGCAAGTAAGTAAGTAAATAAATAAATAAAAGCATGTTATTTGTTTCATATTTATTCCTGAGTCTGTCTTTATTCTAATGAACACCCACCAAGTGCTCATATTTACAGTTGGAAGGGCAGGCATTTACTCATGCCAGAGTGGTTGAAGTGTGCTGTGTGATGCATGTTACAGAGGTCCTCAAATGCGCAGGGTTTGGGTATTTCTTATGTAAGTTATTATTCACATACAGAATACACACACAGAAAATTATTTATCCTAATCCAAATAAGCCAAACTCAGCTGAGGACAAGTTTCAGGCTTTTTCACAAACCTGCATTTTAAGGGCTTTAAAGAGAGAATTTGGGGCAATGGCAGAAGATTGAGCACTAGGGGAATGGGTATAAAATTAAACATGGGAAGCTTGGATTAGATATAAGGAAGTCCTTTACTGTGAGAGTGCTGAGGCACCAGAACAGGCTGCCCCAAGAAGTCATGAGTGCTCCATCCCTGGCAACGTTCAAGGACAGACTGAACAGAGCCTTGGGCAATATGGTCTAACATGAGGTGTCCCTGCCCATTTTAGGGGATTGGAACTGGATTATCTTAAGGTCCTTTCCAATCCAAACCATTCTGTGATTCTATGATTCTCAGTTCCACACTGATGTAAACCTTTTGCTCTAAGAAATAGATGAAACTCACCTTCATTTTTAACGGTGCCAAACACCCTTCAACAACATCCATCTCTCTCCAAAGAAACTCTCTCAGTGCATCCCAAAAACGTTGTACCTTGCTTTAGAATAAAAACCTCCCATTTAACTCCTTTCTGCTCAACAATAAGAAGGTTATTCAGTTAAACCTCACCATGTTTTGACACTTTTTAGCATTTCACATTGGAGCAGAACACTAGAATCAGAATAGATTCAGAAAATACTGAAGTCTTCAGTTCCTAATTCTCACACCTGGATTCAGTTCACCAGCCCCACAACTTTTAGAGACTTTGACTTTTTCGAGTCATTTCTGTAAAAATACCAAAGAAACCTGCGTGCAGAGAACGAAGTGGAAGGAATCTGTGAAGGCATCACCAAGCAAAAAGCTGCAAGGGCACGGCTATGCGAAAAAAATCACACACCAGAAAGGTTTGCTCACTACACTTCCTTCCTCTCATCGATACCTAAAAGCAAATGATGAAAAGTGGCATCACCTCCAAGTGCTGCCCATGCCCTGACCCTAGAGCAAGGAGACTTTGTTTCTTGAAGAAAAGGAAGTGGGACTTCTGTACTTAAATCAGGGGATTCTTTAAGACAAAACCAAGGAGATCTGAAACAACCTTTTCCTATAGCAGTGGGACTGTTCCTCTTTCCTACTGAGTTATCTAGTGGGAAGGTAAGAAAGATATTACAGCATGTGGAAAACTCCAATATCTGCACACAGATCTCTAGGTCCATTGAAACCAGACACTGCCTTATTTGTGTGTTATCAGCATTGCTCTCAGACTGAAGTTGAAAGCGCAGCACTGCTCCAGCTACTGCAAAGGAGAACAATAACTGGTGCAGCTGAACCTGGAATATTTACCCAACAACTGCAGCTAATTCTCACATAGGAAAATCTCTTACTCCTTACCCCAGCTTCTAAATTACAACCACAGATTCAAGAAGATATTTATGGCCATTCTTCCCAGAAAAGTCTTACATCACCACAGGGTTAATCTCCAAAGGGATAAAGCAAACTATCCTGCTACCAGCTCCTGCTGTGCCCTCTCTGGAAAAACTCAGAGGATTGAGCTACACTCCATTCTCCTTTACTTGCTATAGCCCAAGTCAGATCACTGCAGAGCAACAGTGATGAGGGGACACCAGGCAGGTTCCTAGGCCACCCCAAGACCAGTGGGTCTGGGCTATGCAATTTCTCCACCCTCCCTTTAAGCCTATCCACTGCCAGGATGCAAAGCTTCAAACACAAAAGGAGTTTATGTTCATCTCCCTGTGAAGGGCTGTGGCCCCTCAAGATAGTCTCTGCTCTCCACTCCCTCTGTTATCCCTTCAGAAGTAGCTGCATCTCCTAACACCAGAAGTCCCCGAGGTCCCTCTGCTGACACAAAGGACACTTTTCCCTTTGCAGCAGAGGATACAAATGAGCCTATTTCACTTTCATCGCACATTAAGGCCAGTCTAATGTCCAATATGGTGCAAACAAATCAAGGCTCATTCATTCAGGTTTATGTTCACACAGCTTAAAAATCAGCATAAAATAAATAACTTTAGCTCATGCTTCACAAAGCAGGCATCCGATAGCCTTTAGTGGCCTAGAAATCACCACCCCAGCCCCAGGGAATATTTCATGTTCAGTAGTTTTCCCCAAACTGTCAAGTAAGCAATCGTCTACAACTCAGAAGCAAAACTCCACCATGTTTTAATGCATTACAAGTACAGTACTGGCAGCAAGCAGTGCGTTCAGATCAGGATTCAGCTCCAGAAACACCACCTTGGCAAAACAAGGGGTGAAGAGACAGAAGATTCATTCTCACAGTAACTCAAAGACTGAAGATACTTGAAGATATAGACAACACTCCAAAATATCAGCCCAATGGTCTATTGCGGCCAATACTTGAACAGGAGTGGTAGAAGATGCTGTTTAGAGAGAACAGGGTTCTGACAACAATTTGATTCATTTATCTCCTATCCTATTGCAACCACGCTTACATCTGCCATAGTAGGGTTTTCAGAGGGTACATCTAAACCTGTTGCCTTTAGTACCAATCTCATCAGTATCAGATCCACAAAGTGACTAATGACCTTGTGAACAAGTCTTATTTGTTCCTTCAGTTTCCTGAGGAAGATTCCTAAAATTCTTTCTCTGCTGTGTAAGAGAAACTTGACCTGATTCAACCTGAGGATGAGAACAGCCTATGAGCCTGGGGCTGCAGCACCAACCTGGAGCACAGGAAACATGCGATCAAGTCTGGGACAGGTTCTCCTTTCTGAACATGACAGCTGCCCGTCAGCACTTGTGTTTCTGGTTGTTTATCACTCAGTAACACGCACCACATGAAAGGAGCCACATCAGAAGCCACAGTTACACTCTCTCTTCACACACCCATGTGGGAGGACACAACCTGTGTGTCTTCTTGGCTACCAGAAGCCACAGGAATTAGCATAGACGGTAATACACAGAGTGATTGGCTTACTGCACCACACGAGCCCATCCTGCAGCGAGCAGGGTGCACCCTGTGTCAGAGGAACATCTTTGCCCAAAAAAGGTCACCAGTAAGTGCTAGCATAATAAATACTACTGAACAAATGGTACTTCTCTGTATCCTGCCATCCCCCCCATTCATACATGTCATCACAGAGTCCCAGCCTGGTTTGTGTTGGAAGGGACCTTAAAGCTCCTCCAGCTCCAAGCTCTGCCACAGGCAGGGACCCCTTCCACTGGACCAGCTTGCTCCAAGCCCCACTTGTCATTAATCTCATATCTGTGGGACAGAAAACAGCCACCAGACAGGGCACTGCTTGCTTGTTGCTGTTTTCCCCTTTGTGGCCTTTTCCACCTGACTCTTCATCAAAAGTAAGGGGGTTTATATTTTCTTTCCCTTCTTCCCTGTTCCCCCAGGACAGACACAGAACCAGGAGCCCACCCTGAAGTTCTTTGAAAGCCATTCTCCTTGGGTCAAGGAGGAGTGCAGCAGAATGCTGCTATCTGCCACAGCACAGCCTTCGCTCAGCAGGGATATACAAGGAATTCCAGGAATCACAACAACCGGCTCAGGGAGCAGAGCAACATGTCCCACTCACTCCGTAGTCATCATTAGTGATTGCTTATGTGGATAGGGTCCAGAGGAAGCCTTTGGCTGAAGCCAAAGCACTAACTCAGAGTTTCACACAACAGGAAATATCTCGTAAGCATCTCTTGTTGCTTGAGTGGTTTTTAGTGGGGTACTAAAGGGAGCCAGAACTGAGCAAATGATAAAACAGATTAAAACACGACCACAAGCAGCCAGGCTCCCGCTGTTTCCCCTATAGCCATCCCATAGAACCTGCCTCAGTTTCCCTTACCTTCAGGAATCAGCACGTCCAGACACTTGAAGCTCACTGCACACCGAAGCACCTACTGCAGACCCCACTCGCAGCCTGCAGCAACCCACTGCCAAGAGAGCCACTTCTTTTCCCACTCCCCCTTTTGTCTTCCTCTCCCATGCTCACACCTGCAGGCAGGGCTAATGGAGACAATTAGCTCTCATTAACACCTTCCTCCCTATGGCAGACATCAGCCCTCTCGCATGTGTCCTTGCCTTGGGAGGACCTCCCCAACTCTACTCAGGCTCTGTCTGCACCTCTCTATGCTGCACCTCAGCCAACAAAACAACACCAAAATGCATAAGCACACTCTTGGTGCTTTTCTGTGCTTCTGAGATGTCTTGGAGCTTTTCCTCAGCCTCCAAGCCATGGGTAGATCCCCATTTCTGTAAGTCTTTTCCTACCTGCACTTTTGCTCTGATTTGGATGTGGTGAAGAAGAACCAGCCATTAGGCTTCTGCAACTTCCTTGTAAATGATGCCGTTATCCCCACCCACAGATGTCAAATGACTCCCCCTTCACAAGTGAGCTCCGTGCTCCCATTCACTGCTTACATTGGGGAACATATTACTTGTAATTTAGTCTTTGTTTTCCCTATCTACACAGGGAATGACCTAAAGCAGCAACAGAGCCAAACTACAACGACTTACACATGGCAAAGAGAATTAGTTATTGGGAAGGACTTCCAAACACTACATGTGATCTGGTGCAGCCACCCAAAATCTTACTTGTTTTCTTAGGAATAACTCCTGTATTCCCAGAAAGTCAGGATGTTTCTGGCACGTTAGTAAGAGGAGGTACTGATTTAAGTGGATTCAGTCCGCATCAAGAGAGTATCCAAGGCTCATTAGCATATTTAGTCTCATCATTCCTATGAGATAGGGAAAGTCCAGTTTTACAAACAGGGAACCATGGAGACACTGAATGACTCGTGTGGAGTCACACAGGAAACCTGTGGTGGGGAAAGGAAGGGAAATCAGACAGCTCTTCCAAAGTCCCCCGCTTGCGCCCTAACCTCCTCCCTGCCCTCCGGCACCCACAGAGGGGTTGTTGGTCAGGGATAGTGGGAGCCCTCAACAGTCTCAGACAGTGGAGCTCCTCAACCTACACTGGGGTGGATACCGGGGTCACCCTGCTCTGCTCTGCTCTGCAGCATGGCTGCAAGCTCCGTGTCATACGAGGCCAGCACAGAGCCTGGACCTTCACTTGGGTTAGAATCATAGAACCAGCTAGGTTGGAAACCTTGAAGATCATGGGCTCCCGCATACCACTTTCCTGATAGTATTCAGCTCTTGAAGCACATTTGGAGGTATGGAGTGGGAATTCTCTAGCCCTCCTCCCAGGCTCCAGAATGGGGATGGGACTCACTGGCTCTGCGGCATACACATTGCCCAAATACCCTAGGACTGCCTGTTGACACTGGAAAATACTCACTGCTGGGGGGAAATTCGCTCCGCTCAGGAATGCTGTCATGCATGTCTCCACACTTCTGCCCAGCTTGTTGGCTCTCTCCAGAGGGAAGTGAGACACTGCTGGCAATGCTCCCCACTGGAGGAAGGAATGCATCTCCTGATGGAAACATTGCATTGGTGAGAGGGGAAGGAAAGGAAATAAATGAGTTTACAGAAACAGGTCTTTTAGCTGCTTAAGTTTCAGTCTGGAAGGTTTCACTTTGAGTAAGTATAGGGTGTCTCTGCTCTAGGATTAAAGTTATTGTCATTATTGTTATTGTTGGCTATTATTGTTAATATATATAGTTATAATAACAAGTTATGGTTAAAGTTATTATATCCAGTCCTTGATTACTGGCATCTCTCTTTGTTCCTGGACTTATTATCAGCTATGCAGGGCAAAAGTGTCTAATCAGGGACTGCAGTTTACAGGCTTACCCCAGTCACCAGCAAGGAAGTCCTCCGCATGCAAGCTAGCTGCAGTGTGTTTGAGTAAGAGGCACGTGGAGCCAGGCAAGCACCCAAAGCAGAAGTTTGAGTGCTTCCTTTGGAGAGGGGCAGCCTCTCAGAGGTCAGGGCTTCCCCAGCATTTCCCCTAGGCTCCCATAAAACCGCTGGAGTCACAGGGGCACCAATAAATTCCACTTGCAGTTTCTTAGTAATAATCTTCTGTCCCAGCTTCGAGATCCATGGTGGTGCAAGTGGACCTTCAAGAGCCATTCATTATCTTGTGAAGCGGCTTGATTTACTTTTAACAGTTCGTGCTGCACTCTGGTTACCCATTGCTGGTCCCCAAGTCAAATTGCCATGGCAGGACTTCCAAGGAGAAAGCTACCTTCAGCATGAACTGCCTTCTTCAACAACTGTTCTAACAAGCAGGAGAGATGTGTGCCAGCGAATAATTATCAGGGGTTGTTCAATAAAGCTGCAAGAATTCCCCTAAATAACTTTCCTATTAACGTGATGAGTTCCTGCACGTCACCTATCCTTACCCAGAAGGGACACGCTGCTGGAGCACGTATGTGGCTGTCATGCAAAGAGCAGCCCTACTCCTCTCCCAGACCTCACGCCATCCCATTGGCATCAGAGTTTTTCACACTGATGCAGATGTCTTCATTCAGCCCATAACTCCCCTCACTCTGCAAACTCCAGCTGCTGCTGTTGTCTGTCATGCGCATCCTGACACCCATCTGAGGAAACCACAGTGGTTTAGAGACAGTGTTTAGTTCTAGATGGACTTTACCAGAGCATTATCTCGAGGCAAGATTGAGTTACACCCTTGGAACCATTCATAGACACAGCTTTTGGGATAAGAAATGCTGCCATGCAGCAAAAATGACCTCCTGTAAATATTTGGAGGCAAGGGAAGACTTGGCAACTTCTGCATTTAAATGATTTGGGAAAAGAGCTGAGTTAGCAACCCAGCTTCTGCCAGTGTTTAACTGGGCTTGCTCATAACCAGCATGCTTGTGGTCCCAGGGGAGCAGCCCTTGCAGCATCTCTGCTCCCGATGCACCATGGCCAGAAGAACACATTTACCTCTTCGGAACATAATCAGAGAGGGAAAATCATTACAGAGGAGCCTGACTTCAGGCTTGCGTTAGGACAGAGTCACCTTCTGTCCCCTGGCAGGGCCATATGCAGACTATGCTCTGAATTTTCCAAGTAATATTTCTTTTCTCTTTAATAGGAAGGTTCAGGATTAAGTGTTTGAAGTGTTTTTTTCCTCCTTGGTGGTTTTCTTTTGTTTGCCCAATCTCCCTTAAAATAGAAACTATCTGAACGATGTCTGACAGAGCCATAAGTCCTGCATATATTCAGGATCATATTAAGACTGTTTTTCTTTTGGGAGTATTGGATATTAGACTGAAGATCTATTTTTGGCAAGATTTGCGTCAGAACAGACTGTTTAATGCACTGAGGAAAGCTTGGATGGCTGATGGAGGCTGGCTGCAGAATATATGGATGCTGGCTCTAGACCATGCAAAAAGCCAGCTGCACTGCAGCAGCTGCCCTGACCACTGCACCACGTACAGCTGGAGGAGATGCATATGGAGAAGGTCTAGCACTGAACACAGCTCTGAGGAGAGCACTGCTGAGCCCCAGCTGTCAAAATGACACGAACAAAGTGGGAGGCAATTTAGAGGCTCAGCAGATGGTGTAGGAACAGAGACGAGGATGTGGGAAGTATTCCCATTTTCTGCCTGGTTTTAGCTTAAACTGTCAACCTGTTCATACACAAAAGCTCTTATCTAAGATCCCTCCCTGACCAGCTCCTTGTTATCAATTTTGAACTCAAATGTGGTTCTTTGAAAGGATAAAACACTTTGAGGAATGCATCCTTAGGATGCGTGGGGTTTGATCAAGAGTCACTGCATAAACAAAGCATACTGAGGACACCCAAGGACATGAAAACTTTGGAACGCTCTCTGTCCATCTCCTATGCACAGACAGACAACTCCCTGCAGTTACCCTGAGCACTGCAGACAGTAACAGAACCTCTCATCTTCCACCTCATTGTATCCTATCAAGCACCTCTACCTATATTTTGTCAGGCAAAATTAGGGACTTCTATTAAAGCTGAAGCCAAGAAGCTCTGCATACTCTCCATAGCAAGGATGGAGGAGGTTAAGCACAGTAGAGAAATGCCTGGAAATGAGTGGGAGGAAGGAAATGCGTCACTGTAGGCAAGACCTGGGAGCTGAAGTGCAGAGATACGAAAGCTTCTTCCACTTTACAAGATAAACATGAAACAAAACCAGGAGTTGAATCAGAGTTCCTGCTTCTCCTTTGAGACCAGTGTCCATGAGCTAAAGGTGGTTTTCGTTCTGGTGTGTTTGCTGGGGTTTTTCTTTTGGTTCCCTGAGATGAGTGATTTCATTCAACAAAAAACAAGCAGTTAGCAATCGCATCAGACTTCCAAAACTCAGCTTCTCCTCATCCAACTGAATTGCAGGACAGATGGAAAGGCAAAAGCCCATGATTTCTCCTGCACTCAAAAGCAAAGTGGCATCACTGATGTGAAGATCACTTGATCTCTTGAGCAGAGAGCTGGAAGAGAGAAGCAGAGAGCAGCCTAGAAGCCACCCACTGATTCCCAGGCAGTTGGATCCTAGTTTTCCCCATCCATGGTGGCAGAAAGAGTGAGATCCTGGTGAATTCTGTAGCCAAAGCTACAGAAGAGCTTTTCTCCCCTGGAAGTTACCTCCGAATCTTCCTGACATGCTCAGGGCTGGTTCTGTTCTGGTTTAGTTCCAACCTGACATTTCAAAGTTGGAGGCTTTAGGAAAATGTCACTTACATGAATAGGTACCGAAAACATCACAGTGCTGGAGTTCAGGAATCTTTTCGCCACCTCTGAAAGTACCAGGCAATCTCCATCTGCAGCTCACAGCGTTTGTTTTTCCGCTTTCAAACCCAACTTCCAAAACTGCTAGGAAAAAAACCCACTAAAATACATACATCTTTCTGTAGTTACTCCTCATGTAAAAGTCCTCACAGCCTGAAACATTTAACCGTCAAACATGGAAAGCTGTTTAAGCAAGGAGCGAATGACCGGTTGAATCCTTCCAATGTAAGGGTGTATTCTAAGCAAGCTTGATGATGGGAACACTGAGACACTCGTGGGCTCAAAGTCTTGGTGAACCGCATTTGAACTCGCACATTAGGGCAATTTCTGGCATTTGGGTTTCTACCTTTAAGTGAAATGAAAATCAAAAAATAGAGAAGTTCACTGAATAAAAACACCCAAGAATTTTTCTTTGAAAAAAGGTGGCACATTTCCTTTGCGATGTTGATGTTTGACAACGCCTCTCCCACAGATATTTCCTTAACTTGAAAGCAGAAATCTTACTCTAAAACATGATGCTCCCTTGGAAAATACCCTATTCAATGAACCACAACATTTCATTTATTGTTCTGGGTGAAAAGGCTTTAGTCAGCATTTATTCAACCTAGAGTTCCACATCAGATCCTAAACACTCATTAATGGCTTTCTTTTAATAAACATTTTCAAACCGCTGCACAGAAGCGCCTAACATGCCACAGAGAAATAAGATTCACAATTATAATGTATTGAGAATGCTCAAAATGTATTTTGGTACCACAGCATCCAGTTCATACTGAAAGACAACGAACGAGTATTACAAACCTCAAAGGTCACGTTGTGGAGGAGGTCTTTGTTAGCTTCACACATCTTTGTCACTGATCACAAGCCAGATGATGACACACGTTATTTGTCAGAGGCAGAAGCTTTCAGCTGAGAGCCTGAACACCTAAAAAGTGAGATGAGAAAAGTGATGATGAAGAATTGGGAAATTGTCATCAGACATTACACAAATTTCAAAATTCCCTGAACTTCTGATTTTTACGAAGCAGTTTCCACCAAAATACCTTGTATGTCATCGAAGAGAGAAGAAGAGAAAGAAACCTTTGGAAAAGCAAAAGTACAAGCACAGAAGGGAAACCCACCCAGAAAATTACCTGTTTTCTTCTGCTGCTTGTTTTGTGTTAAGCAGCATGCATAGTCACCACTAGAAATCATAGAATCATAGAATAATTTGGGTTGGAAAGGGCCTTAAGATCATCATCCAATCCCCTACCACGGGCAGGGATAGACCATGTCAACCAAGGTTCTGTCCATACTGGCCTTGAACACTGCCAGGGATGGACCATTTATCACTTCTCTGGGTGACCTGCGACAGAGCCTCAGCACCCTCACAGTAAAGAACTTCCTTATATCTAACCTGAACTTCCCCTCTTTCAAGCTTGAACCCATCACCCTTTGTTCTATTGCTACAGCCCCTGATGAAGAGTCCCTCTCCAGCATCCTTGTAGCCCCTTTCAGACACTGGAAGTTGTTCTGAGGTCTCCATGCAGCTTCTCTGCTCCAGGATGAACAGCTCCATCTTTCTCAGCCTGTCTTCATACAGGAGGTGCTCCAGCCTCTTATCATCCCCATGGCTCTTCTCTCTACTTGCTCCAACAGCTCCATGTCCTTCTTATGTTGAGGACACCACAACAGTACACAGTTAAAGCAATGAGAAAAGCATGACCCAAATAAAACCGGACAACTGGATTGATTCCAGTCACAGCAAAGTGCTGACATAGGCTGTGAAGCTGGAAGTCTTGTCCCCCACTCGTTTAACAGCAATATTAATATCTGCTTTGACCCTTAATAACTAACTTCTCCAGCAGCCTGCTCACATGCAGGGGCCACCAAGCTTCACAACCTGATTTTTCTTCTTTCTTTCACTGTGTTCATTTGAAGGCTGTAAGAGAGAGCTTCGCACTGGACCGAAGCCTCTAGGCAGCCATAAGTTCTTCCACTCTCCTGTTGCATTTGCCAGACCTTGTTGCTTTCACCTTGCAAAAGGCAAGATGTTTGTTGAATCATTCCTGAGATTTTTGTCTTAATGTGCTTCTGCAAGATGTGTCAGTGGAAGCACAACTGTAGGAGAAGGAATGTTAGGGAAAACCTGGAAACTTCGTGCGTTTTTACTGTTTACTCTTACTCTTATTCGTCTCATTAATATGATGGAGCAGGATGATGTATGATGGTAAGGAGACATCTCTCAGATGGCTTTCCTCAGTGGGTTTGCCTAGCAGGCACACAGTAGTCTAGCAGACTTCTGCAGCCACTGCTGGGTGTCACACGAAGTCAGAACACACCGAGGAAGTCATAGATCATAAAATTCTTAGGGTGGAAAAGATCCTTAAGATCATCAAGTCCAACTGTTAATCTAATAGTGCCAAGACTACCAATAAACCATGTCCCTAAGCACCACATCTTTTAAATACCTCATTTATACAGTTTGTGAACACCTTTAGGGACAGTGACTCCACCACAGCCCTGGGCAGCCTATTCCAATGCTTGACAACCCTTTCAGTGAAGAAATTGCTTCTAAACTCCAGCCTAAACTCCCCCTGGTGCACCTTGAGGCTGTTGCATTGCTCAGGATGAGTGGCCAGAAGAACAGACATGTCCACTCACTGCCCCTTAGAACCCTAAAGAGGGCTGAGGATAGGACCTGCCTGCTGTCCCTTGAGAGGAGTCACTGGAGCCTGAGCACACGCTTTCAATGTGTGCAAAACAGAGAAATGGTGTTATCTTTTGTTATCATTATTTTTATTTACAGCAGTTCTTGCAGGTTTTCATTGATTTAAATGTCACAACAAAACCGAGATTAACTACCCTTTAGACTTTGGAAACCAGCCCATAACTTAAGATTCAGCCAGTGCTGCATGCCAAGTCTATGGCACCTCTGTAGATATCTGGTTTTAAGTCAAACATCTAACACTTGCTTACCTTCAGCCACATCTGGAAGGCCTGGTGTGGTCATTCACTAACTGCTGGCGTCTTACAGCCTAGGAAGTAATAAAGGTAAGGAACAAAAGCAAAGGGTTACAGAAGTCATCCATGCCAAAAGTGGATTAGCACTGGGGGCTCGTGACTTGCCAGTTCCTTTTCCAGTGCCACTTTCCAGATGTTGAGTCTTCAGGATGTTCTTTGTTCTGTTACTTGTGCGCTGCTTGTTCAAATGACCCCACTATAAATATTGCTGTGTAGGTAGCAGCAAGCCCAGCTTGCCCCGTTGGCTATCCTGTTTCCTCAACAGTATAAATGTCAGGTAAATTATACACAAGAACCTGAAAATGAAATATTCCCAAGTCAACAGTAAAATATCTTCTGTCAATAGACCTCATAGCCTCTCCCTTCCTGTTGCGTTCCACAAAGGGATTACTCATTCCTCACCAAGAGTACAACTGATTGCAGAGCCATTGGCGTGTTTCCCGTCCCATCCAAAACCAGGGAACTCCTGATATAGCTTGAGTCATTTTCCTCACAGTTCTTGTCAAGCTTATGCTCCTTTGAGCTGAATCAAACCAGGAACTTGGCTCTAAACCCAGTCTGAAGCCAAATGTCAGAGAGTTGGATGTCCTACTCAAAAAATAAGGATGGATGAGCAGATGGATGCAGCTTTTCTCAGTAACTTTTACCCCGGCCTCACACTAACTAGCTATTTCCAACAGCCTCTTGCAGCAAGCAAATTGCTCTTACAAGTCTTTGGGTCAGCTGCATTGAAAAAAACCCATGTTGGACTTTTCTATCAGGGTTAAATAAAAGCAACTGCACAGCTGAAATTGGATCCAGGGCGCCTATGAGCATGAAGCTAAGGTAAGAAAGCAAATTGTAACGCAGTCCTCAAAGAAGCTCAATCAATAAGTCAGCTCTAAAAGGAAGTCCAAAGCACAAAGACCTTGGATTCAAGTCAGGGACCCGAAGATAAGTCCTGCTCACTTCCATAACCTGAATCAGCATTTCTCATAAAGAAAGCTTCCATTGGCACTGTTCTGAATTTCCATAAAAAGTGGTAATTTTAAACGCTGAATTTTACAAGCAAGGATTTCTCAAAACAAGTTTGTGTCTACTCATCTCTAGTGTTGCCTCACAGTAAGTGGCCAGTTTCCCTTGGCTTGGTCTGGCTCTTGCGTTACCGCTATTACTCATGAGACAATAGTCTGAATAACTTCCAGATAAAATTAGCTGCATATAATGAAATTTATACCAACACTGAAGCAAAAGACGTAGGTTTTATTATACCTGTAGCAACTCAAAGCTCTTTACTGAAACTCAGAGAAGGGAGAGAGATGGGTAGGAGAAACTTCGGATCAACTTGAGTACGTTTTCACTAAGTGTGGAGAAATGCTTGTGGTCTAGCCCAGGACATACCACCTAAAGCTTATCATTCTGAAGCAATAAAGACTTTTCTTTCAGAGCATATGTCTACAGTTCAGGAGTATATATGATCTCATAAAATATATATGATGAGATTTCCTTTATCCATGTATGAGGATTCCCATTTCTTCTTGCCTGCACAAGGTCCCATCATTTGCTTAGCTCTGTGATTCTAGCACAGCCCTGCAGCACTGCTGGAATTTGACGTGTTTTAGGGTGAGGATGTGTCAGAAGATCAGTACATGAAGTGTTCCAAGCCCAAGCTGAGTGGTTTTGTGGTTTGCTTACTGATAATTGTATCACCAGTAATGGGTGGTTTCACACACGTAGTAACCTAAAAAAGGCTGTCAGTGTGTGGGAGCAGAGGATTTCTGCCCTATACATGCCCAAGGGGCCAACATCAGACACTCTGTGGCGCACGCTTCATTTTAAATTCAATACCAAAGGCACATATTCATTTCATACAGCTTTTCATTACAACTGCAGAGATTTAAAACCTCCTACAATGATGTAACAGTGGACTGCAACAAATGAGCAATTAAGATGTGCAGCGTTGTATGTTACAGCCTTAATTGTTCCAACACTATTAAATACATGCACTTTAAAGGGGTAAAGGTTTCCAATGACAGATGAATTGCAGTGATTTTGTACTCTTCTAAAAAGCTTTGAGAATCCAATGGATCAAGTGTTGGTTTGAAATTGTTCAACTTTTGTTAGTTTGAAAGCTCGTGTGAAGTCCATCCTGCTGCAGAATTCCAAAGAAACGTGCTATTCTTCTGTGAAAATTTGCACCACTTGGTTTTCTTTACCAGAAACTGGGAAAACTCTGCATGCAGTAAGTGAAATCTAAACCCCAACCTATGATGGAGCAGGCAGAGGACCATGTCTCATGGACTCCATTCCATGGGGTACAGCCCTGTGATTATACCTTCCTGTGCTGGTTATGGGCTCGAGCTCAGTTCTGTTTTGGCATAAAGGTGGAAAATCACATTTCTTGTATACTTTGGGGAACTTACCCATAATTAAATGAAAATAAACGCCAAATAACCAAGCATGTGTCTGGTCTCTATCCTTTTATCATTAAGACAGCTGTTCCTGTTGCAGCCCTGCAGTAAAAAGGAAGCCAAGCTCCACTCAGTTCCTGTTCTGTAAATGCTTTACAAATACTAACAGATGTCAATAAAAGCTTTAGAGATCCTTCCTTTGTTAACAGCTTCTGGGAGGACTTCAGACATGGGACCAACATCAATGGGAATGCCCTGGCAGATGAAGCCCAGTGGCTCATCACCGGCAGAGGAAATGTAGGAAGGAAGATGGGACATGTGCTTTCCAGCTGATAGGAAGCCACGTACACCTTCCCAGAAACACTTTCCATGGAGGGATATAGAGGGGAACAAAAAGCAAGGTGAAAGGTCCAAGAAAGAAAGAAGGATAGAAATGGCAGAGAAGCTTGCATCAGTAAGAGCTGACTGTGTTATAATCAAAAAGCTGCCTTGTCCCAATGATATCCATACCCTGATGCGTGATTTCCACATTCTTTGGAAATCAAGGAGTGAGTGAGATAGCCAGGGTCCAGATTGCAGGAAAAAGCTCATGGGACATTTTAGGTTCTTGCCCTAAATGAAATACCAGACTTGTTTAGCAAAGGAGGATGGGAATGAAATAAGGGAATATGTAGACAAGTATTTGGAACTTCACAAACAAGAAAAACTGAAGGTAACCTGAAGGGAACTGATACATTTTAAACAAGGAGGCAATCTAGTGTGCCATTTAAAGTATGTTCAAGTATAGGGTGTGACAACACTTGCATCACCCTTATTGCATGGTTAAACCTCCAATTCTACACATAGCCCGGGAAGACTGGCTTGGCAGGCACCATGGATCCTGGTCTCTGCACTCCCAGTGCTGCAGGACCTGAGCTGGTCCTTTACCAAAGATGCGTGCCAGTACATCAAATGTGCCTTCTACAAGTAGCCATATCCAGGGTCCAGACAAGTGAATGAAGTATCGTGTCATCCTTGAAGGAAACACCACCAAAAAGCTTCCAGTAAACATGCAATGACACAGAATATCCCAACAAAAATCATCATGTTTTCTTTCCCTGTCACTCAAAATAACTGTGTGATTCCTGGACTTTTGAATTAACAATTGGCAGAAGAAGAACATGCATAAGCCACTGACCAAAGACCCCTCAGGTTTCCCATGAGCTATCCCAAGGTAAATGCAATCATGGAGATGTAGCTGTGCTCCTCACATAAGAAGACCATCTGTGGTCATCATATGCTGACCACAGAGGAAAGCAAGAGTTAGGAAGCTGTGATATGGATCTATATTGTAGCATGATCCTAATCCTTCTACCCATGAGCTGGTTTTGGAGCTTAGGTGGGGCTGTTTTAATAGCCATCCAGCAGTTGCAACATCACTGAGTAATACAAGCTGCAATTTTACATGTCCCAGACACAACATCTGGACACAACAGAGGTTTTGGTGAAAGATCTTAGGAAAGGAGGAAGCACAACACGATAAAAGTAGTAATTCTTGTAATGGGGTCATTACTGCAACAAGATTACAACACACCCCATCTGGAGATCACAACCTTTAATCCTAGCTGAAGGAGGAAGACAAACATGGTGTTCGCCTGCAGCCGCACATGTTCTGAGTCTGTGCTAAGGTCTTTCCCATCTGGGAAGAGATGTGCTAGGAGACTCATGGCTGGCCACGATCCACTCTCTCTCAGTGCACAGGTTCCCAGGCTGACATCCAGCTCACAGCCACGGTCCTCTCAGACTGGGAAACACGAGCGTCCAAGACATGTAAAAGAACTGACATTGGACCAGGTTTACAGATTGACAAAGGGGTGAATTTCCCAGATCTGTTCAGGCATGGCAGACAAGACGCAAGTGAGGACGTGCTCCATCACTATGCAGGCTCTGAGGAAACACCATGGCAGAAGGCATGGGACGGCAGTCTGGAATATCTTGGCAGGTATTAGTCTTTCTTATCACAAATGTATGACAATGGCTTAAAGAATCTGAAGTCTGACTTCCAGTGCCTTCAGCAATGGAACAACCCTAGGAGAACTGGAGTGTGGTGACATAGGGATTCAGAGCAGACAGGATGGAATTTCCTCAAAGTTCCCTTTAACTGATGCCAAAATCACAAAAGCTCCAAAGAGCTTCAGGGATTCACCTTGACTTTGCTAAATGTCTGTGTCAAAACAAGGATGGAACCCAACAATGTCTTTTAGCACTACATACAACTTCACAGAACCCACAGGTGTGGTTTCTGCAGCTCGGGATAGCAGTGATTTGTGAACAAGAGCTATAACAGCCTTATAAATAAAGGATTACAGACAAGGATGTGTGGCAGTCACGCTTGCGGCCAGGGATGTCACAGCAGCTGTACCTTGTCCAAGCCCACAAGAAGGCATTACAAGACGCAGCTGGAGGAAACCCTCTGGACTGCTCACTTCCTCAGGGAGTCGGCATGGAAAGGGGAACCTGGCAGAATCAGAAGCACTGCAGAGAGGGGGAAGCCGTGAAGCTGCGTCACAGCCATCTTTGCCAGAATTGTCTCTGGCTTGGAAGAGTAACAGAGTCACAGAACCAATGGGGTTGGAAAAGCCCTTCAAGCTCATCCAGTCCAACCACTACACTCCAGCCCTGCCAAGGCCACCCCTAACCCATGGCACTGAGGCCTCGTCTTCACGGGCTGTGAACCCTTGCAGGGCCGGTGCCTGCAGCCCTGCCCTGGGCAGCCTCTTCCAATGCCTGAGCACCCTGGGGGCAAGGAATTGTTCCTCAGCTCCATCTAAACCTGCCCTGGGGCAGCTTGAGGCCGGGTCCTCGTGTCCCATTGTCCTGGGTGCAGCAGTTGCAGTCAGTTTTTCTCCTCCTTAGTAGCTGTGTTTTGACTTAACCCGGGAACAAGGCTGATAAGGCCGATGGTTTTGGTTGTTGCTGAGCGATGTTTGCGCTGACCAAGGGCTTTTGTGAGCCTCATGCTCTGCCGGGGAGGAGGGGAAGCTGGGAGGAAGGAGGGACAGGACTG
>NDXB01007397.1:0-17861 GCA_002631895.1 Agapornis roseicollis | reverse complement strand
AGAACTGCACATAATACTCCAGGTGAGGTCTCACAAGGGCAGAGTAGAGGGGCAGGATCCCCTTCTTCGACCTGCTGATCGTGCTCCTTTTGATGCAGCCCAGGATACAGCTGGCTTTCTAGGCTGCAAGTGCACGCTGTTGGCTCATTTGGCTGCTTAGCTAGCTGCTGTTCTGGAAGGGTATGGGGTCTCCTGTAGATCCATGCCATATCTATCAGATCCATGTCAATTCTTCAAATACCTTAGGCATTTACAATAGCATTCAGAAAAACTACTTTTAGGTATCAGAATCTTACCTCATCTGACTCATTTTTCATTTGAGTTTTTTTTGAAAAAGTGATATTTATATGGTGCTTTCTTTGCAGTCTCTCTGCTTTTATGTTGCTCTTGAAATATTTATTATTTTTTGCTTTGAGGCTCAGCTTGGGTTTTTTTCCTAAACAGAAAAAAAAAAAAATCCTCCTGAAAGATAGGGTAAAAAAAGATGTCCACTGTGCTGGCATTATATATATATCTATATATATATATAAAAGTATTTTATATATTACATATATAAAATTAATATTACAGATTATTATTTGCAATATAACCAAGACATAATCATTGTTTTCAAATTTTTCTTTTTCCTTAGCTTTAAGTTAGTTGGTCTACACACTTCCTGAAGGCTCATATTACTTATCTAGGAATGTATTAACAGTTCAAAGTTCATTTGACTTCAACAATGAAGTATATATCTTGAAGGCAATTTATCATATATGGGCTTACAGATTTCTAGATTTTTCTTTTGACAGGTTACAGAGCATAAAACATGCAATGAAAATTTGTTCACTGTGACTTTTGAACTCTTCTGTCAAAATACTTTACCACTCAGCTATTGGAACTAACTTTGAGCTGTGAATTAACCACTCTTCTCTCTCTTCTCCTTCTTAAAGTTTCATGAAGCAAAAGGGTGAATGTTGCCACATTAGTCATGATCAAAGAAAGGGTCGAAAGCTCAATATAATATACAACGTGAAATACATCAGGGTGCCAAGTGCTATTCTATCAATGTTGAAAGGAAATAATTTTCAATTGCTTAAGTACAGGATAGAAGCAATTCAATGACTAGATAAAACTAGCTAGCCTGAAAGTACATGTTTGACTTGTGTTCTCACTAATTTCTGAACTTAGGGGTTGTGTTTGATAGGCTCAAAATCCTTTATATATTACGCACTGTTTACATACTTCTATAACATAAGCCGATTTTGGTTTTGTTTGGGTCTTTTTTTTTCTTCTTGATGATTCTCAATACAATAAACCTAAGTAACAGACACATTATTTTTCATATTTCCCTGAATATAGTTTTGAGTAAGATATTGGTAGGTACATTGTCCAAGTCCATATTGTCTAAATTATTTTTTTAGTTATGTACTGCAAACTTAATACTGATGCCATATTAAATATAAAATCTTTCTTTTTTTCTTTTTCTAGCTGACTTAGAAAAAATGTATAAAAGTTATTAGGATTGGAGAAATACAGCAGGAATGTAACAAGGCCTTCTGAGAAAGCTATCTACATTTTGTGATTCCAATTTTTAGGAACTTTGAAGAACCCAGGGAGAATGTAATAGCTAGTCTGCATATAGAAGTATTGGAGATCCAAATCTATAATAATTTTCCTTGTAGAATTCCCATTGAAGTCAATGTAGCCTTGAACTGTTATCAAAAGCAGGATTAAGCCTAATTTCATTTCTATCTTTTTTGCTCTATGTTAATTTCCTTTTTTCTAATTTAACATTAGTACTGAATTTAGACATTCTAAGGCAAAGAAGGGTTAAAAAGGTTTTTTCCTGCAAAGGTTTGGTAATTGCAAATATTATTATATGTGAGTATCAGGATTCTTATTTAGAGGTCTAGAAACAATCAGAGGAGTTATTCAGAACACTTCCTACAAATTGAAGCATTATTACTGCTATGGGGTGACACTTCAAGGCAGCACACATTCATACCACTTGCCAGAAAGGACTGCCTGTCTCTAGGGCTTAAGCCAGTCAGTGAAGGGAAGCTCTCCCAGTGTCAGCAAAGTAGATTTTTCTAACACAGTTTCTTTTATTCATGGCAAAATATTTAAACCTTTAACATGATCAAAATAATGGGGATGCTACACAATTCCAGTATAACTGTTTTTTCAAATAAAAGGCAGTCTTAAAAACCTACTACCACTAGTGCTGTTGCATACTATTACATGACTTAAACATGGCCATTGTTGATAACTTGTGCAGTAACCTGTAAAAGGCAGGCTATATTAAGCCTTTTTGTGGAAGGCCTATAACTAAAATGTTCCATGAGTTGAATAATGTTACTTTCTATCATCCTGTAAACTAATTTGGCTATGGTGTTGGTTCCTTGCTTACTGTGGGGTATTGTGCAACCTTCTTTTATTTAGGATTTATCATCTTTTTCTCTCCCTCTTCTTAGAGAAGCATGGGGTTTTTTACTGATTTTTTAAAGCTTCTCAGGAAGGCTAAGTGTGCACCAGTGAAGTAAAAAGGACTCAGACATAGGCCATATCAGCTGTCCACACTTTTGATGTTTAACACAGGTCATGGCATATTTTTAGCCCATGAAGACTAGCATTTTCCAGATCAGATTAGAACTAATCCTGAGCTAATATGAATACTTTTCCTTATCTGGGGAGGAAAAGAAAATGCAAGCATGATATATGTATGAGAGCTGAATGGGAATGGGCACACCATGTCAGGTGGCCCAGAATCAAAGAAAGCTTCCTTATTAATAATTAAAATAAATTTAAATTTTGAGTACTGCATTACACATTATAAAGTAATATTTGTATTAATTTGAAAAGTAAACGAAGTTGTTGCATAATCTATGATAACTTTCCATATCAGCATCTTGTCGGTATCTTCATGCTAATTCTTCAAACTATCTACAACCTGTTATAATAAAGGAGAATTAATAAAAAGAACTACAACTGCACTGGTTGTATTATTCCTGCAAATAAGCTATTCAATCATTTCATCTCCTTGTTCTCTTGGGAATTCTTTTGCAAGCAGGTGTTGATTTCCATAAATGTATTCACAATACATTTAATGAAGAGCTGAAATAGAGAATACACTTAATGCACGCGATATTTACTGCACAGGTGAAACAACATACAATTTATGTCATGACTAATGTGGTGTGCACTAGCACATAAAAACACAACTAGTTCTTTGTATTAAAAATGAACAAGGATATAGTACAATAAAAATTTCTGCATTAAAAAGGAGTGTCATTGTAGCAATGGTTTACTGCCCTTACGTTGCTTAACAGTCTACTGATACAAATGCAAATGCACTGATCTGTGTTATGAAAGCCATGTCCTTCTGCCCTTCAATTAACCTGTGATCCTGTTTACAGTTTATAATGATGATTTTGGGGTATCACCAATTTCAGAGTCTATTTGTGGAACTAAATAACTTATTTATTGTAGAAGGAATAAACTGAAAGATTTTTTGTTTTTTTTTTCTTTTGTGATAATCTCTTTATTCTGTAATTGTCATGAAGTTTAAACTTGAATTTAAAATGTGTAGGTTGAACTGAAAAGCAGGAATTGAACATAAAAGCATGAAAGTCTCATTTTTGATGCCTTATTTCCTAAGGAGCTAATGTGATACTCTGCTTGCACATATTTAGTTAAAGTATTGCTGACCATTAAAAAAATTATTTTCTGATTTGGCTCTCCTAATTTAAATTCACTAGCAAGGATAAATCAATAAAAAGAGAATGACTTTTTCACAGCACATCTCAGCCAGAGGGCATTCTTAATAAACCTATTTATGTTGGATTTCCCCCATTATGAAAATGTTGCAGAAAATGAGATAGAAACCAACAGAATTTTATATGATTTGGTAGCAAAAATATCCTTTTTTCATAAATAGATGCAGTTTAAAAGTATCTATAGATGTGTAAGGGTAAAATATCTATTACATTCTGTAGTAGAGGAATCTTTATTCATGCAAGTTCTAAATAACAAGTTATTTCACAAACCATTGTTTACATGGCAAATAAAATTATCTTTGTATTACTTTCTCAACATTTCAAATCAGATTTTTTAGGAGGATTTTGTGAAGTTGGAAAGTTTACAGCAAGAAGTTCCTCCAGTCAGTATATTTGGCAAGAGAATCACTGTTTTGAGTACATGGATTTTCATAAATCACTTGCATTTAAGCTGATGAGCAACTTCAGTAGGGACTTAGGACCTAGGGGGATTAACTGTAGCTGGCAACATACATTTTCTTCCTTAACATTTTGTTTACTTTTCTACAAGGCTTGTTAAGTAGCCTGAATCTGCATTAATCCTTAAATATCTACTTTTGACAATTCCTGTCAGGGAAAAGATGAACATAATCAGTGGTGTCTCTGGCACTCCCCATGAATAGCAATCTGTTGCTCCTCTGCTACTCTATGGGGGATACTGTTGAAAAACTTAACTGAGTCCATACTAAAGAAGTTTAATGCTTTAAATCCTGCATCAGTTTTCCAATTTCAGGCACCAAGTGTTGTTGTTTTTCTGTTTTTATGAGATTCAGAAATTCTTGTACTTTTAATAAGACTTCAAACAAATTTGATAAAGGCTTGAGAGCACAACAATAATAATAATAATTTAACCAGTCTTTTTTAGCCAGAAGTTATTTCATAATCTTCTATTAAGGAAGAATTTTAACCTTCCTTACATCTTCTGTTTACAAAGCAAATTCTATCTTTTTTTCCTATGCAGCATTTTCTTTACACATAAAAATGTGTGGAGAAGGCAAACACATCTTTTCTTGAATCTAAAAATATGTATCTTTTGAAAAGTTGTGAGACTTTATTACAAAAAACAAAGAAACCCCTGCAAGTGAATATTGCACAATAGAAGTGAGGCAGCACATAAAACGAGGACTCTTCAAAAAAGATGTGATGGGGCAGCATATAGTAAAGAATGTTCATGTTCCATGAAAAGCAGGAGTAGTAACAGTTTTGAGATCTAGTCTTGAGATCAATATTTTACACTGAACTATGAAACAGAGAAATTATCTCACTGCTGAAAGAAAACCCACAGAGACCCAGGAAAATGCAGAGACTGCATAAAGTGTGAAGCTAGAATAAGACTCAGTACTACAATTCCATAAAACCCACATATTTATCCCCAGGATAGGCAATCAGTGTCAAAGAGACACCATCATTGAGACTGCATAAATATTAATAAGTTATACAGAAAGGAAATAAACTATGGGTTCAGAATACTTGTGTGGATCTGCATGGGGAGGACATGAGGATCTCAGTAAGGATTTGAATTCTTGACAAGGTATTTTTTGATAAGCCTACTACATCAAAACAACAGAGTATAGAATTAAAAGGAATTTACTGAGTTCTCAATTCAGTTATTTTCCTGCAGACAGGATGTTATATAGCCAATTCCCTAACATAATCTTCTTCATTTTTAAAGCTGTTACCTGTCCCATATTTTGTCCTTCCACCATTGTGTTTGAAAGTGGTTTAAAAAACTTACTTTTCTCACTTGTAAATATCTCTTTTCTCCTACTCTAACATTTGCCGTGGTTTTTAATTGTCTGGGTTAATTCAAATCCAAACTCTTTTGAAACAAAACAGTAATAAAGTGTTATCTATTTGTTATTGATTTCACAGTTGATGTAACGCATTTGAGAAGACCAAGGGAGTGAAAGGAAGTATGGTGACAGCTGCTGATTACATGTGGAGAAAGCCCAAGAGCTTGGCCTAAAACTGCATGATTAGTTATGCCATTAGTGGCTTAAACTGAAACTCTAAATTAGAAAACAATAAATAGTTAAACAGTGCAGGAAGTGGCTCCTCAGATGGACACCTGACACTGCATCAATGGTTCAGTATAAGGCAGATCTTAGGAGCAGCTGACAATTGTCCTTGTTTGAGTGATACATCTTCCACTTCTTTCTGAGAGAGCTGAATGTTCATAGCTAATTGCATATTTTATCCATGGGTCTCTTTTCCCTAATAAATTTGTTGATTGGTTAAGGGATTCACATAGGTGTGTCCATGATGATGCTCAGACCCATCGAGTTTTTTTCATCCTAGTAAAATATTAAAGCAAATGGATCAATACTTAAAATATCTTGAGGCCTTAGTAAGATACTATTAGGAATGTTAAGATTACAGTGATGGGAGGTGAGAGCTGGTTGAAATACTTTCAAATGGTATGGACTTATGCTTTATATCAAGGGCTCATTTCCCTTCTTTCTATGGATTTTTATATTTTCTTCCTTAGTTTTCAGCATGCATACCTCCAATTAAATATTATTGTTTTGAGTAATTAACAATGGAATGCATCTTTGGAAAGATAGTTAAGATTTGCCTTATATAAACATTTCACCTTGTACAGGAAGTTTACCTTCCCCAGCAAATAAAGTACAACATACTTTTATTACATTTTTTATTACCATTCCCACATTCTGCAATAAGCATGGAAAATGTGTTGTCGATATCTCTGCTGTGTTGTCAGCAGCTCAACAAATCTTTTTTCACAAGTCTTCGCATTCCATTATGGAAGACAAACAGATAAGCAGATAAGCAGGTGTCTGCACTTTCAAAAGTTAAACAAAAAAGAACCAAAAAACAAACACAAAACCAAAAATCTGTCAGAAACCATATTTTTTAATGGGGACTTAAGTTGTCATTTTAATAGGACAAATGATGCACACTAACCTGAAAAGTGTGATAAACAGGCAACAACTAACACTGCCAATCTGAGAGAAATACATGGTGCTTTTTAAAACACAGCAAAAAATCTTCTACAGCATCCATCAAAAATTACTTTTAATTTATTCATTAAGATGCCATGGTTAATAAAAAACAAATTATTTTTTAATATCCTACAACTTTGAGATGTGCCTAAAGTCTCAGCAGAGATATTCACCTGATAATATGAAGTTAATGGTTTATTCAACCACAGCAGCTGTTGTAAACCCTAGGTTGTAATTTATTTTCCAGCTCTTGAAAAAAACTTATAATCTGATTTTAAATGCAACAAATATTTAGCCCTCAGATCTGTAGCAAAACAGTTACACTGACACTTAACTAGAACAAGAAAAAGAAGGGGGGGGTGGTGAGGAAGGAAATAGCTTCATAATGACAAAGAAACAAAGTGAAAACAACTGGGGTTTACTTTTTTTTTTTTTTCTTTTGAAACACCTCTTCTAAATCTTTGCTAAAAAAAAAAAAAAACAAACAAAAAAACAAAAAAAAAAAGGGGGGGGTGGTGAGGAAGGAAAGAGCTTCATAATGACAAACAAACAAAGTGAAAACAACGGGGGTTTACTTTTTTTTTTTTTTCTTTTGAAACACCTCTTCTAAATCTTTGCTAAAAAAAAAAAAAAACAACCCACACAACAAAACCAACCTACTTCATGTCTTTCTTTTTCCCAATTAGAATTATTCTTTTTGGCAATCTGGAACACACAAACAAGATTAGAAAGGTCTAGACAGTACAATGATGCTATTATGCTTATCATTGGATAGGATTAAATAAGAATAGTCTTTTCTCCAATTTTTAATATAAGAAATTAACACCAGATTGTGCCTTTTGACTGAAAGATCCACACCCCAATTATACCTACCAAAATATCCCATGTTTCCTAAGAATTATATGCTTTTTCCAGATGTTTTCTCAGATGCAACTATTCCACAAATATATTAGAGGCAGATCCATGTCCATAGAATCATGGAATCATAGAATCATAGAATACTTAGGGATGGAAAGGACCTTAAGATCATCCAGTTCCAACCCCCCTGCCATGGGCAGGGACACCTCACACTAAACCATGTCACCCAAGGCTTCGTCTAGCCTGGCCTTGAACACTGGCAGAGGTGAAGCATTCACAAAATCCTTGGGCAACAAACTCCAGTGCCTCACCACCCTTACAGTAAAGAACTTCTTCCCTATATACAATCTAAAAATGCTACCCATACTGCATGTGCCTCTGCCTCCATAGCTAAGCCACTTTTTCAACTGTTCATAGAGGTTTTCTGTCACTGTAACCTTTTCCTCACTCTTAACAAGCCAGGCTTATGTTACTAAACTAAATTAAGCTAAACTAAACTAAACTAAACTGAAATAAATCCATACTGGTCTTGCACATATATGAGAGTTCTAGTTCTGCTATAGAAACAGTGTTATAGTGGCTTCTCCAGGATTTAAGGCATATTGAGCTATTATCAGAATGGTTTATTTTACTTATTGATGTAAAATACTGAATATGCTTAACAAGGATTTTCTCTGTCCTTCTAAGCAACGGAGAGTGGTGTTCAAAGTGACAATGATTTGGAATGAATATTGCCATTTATTAAAAAAATAGAGAAGAACTTCAATAACTTAAATAGATTTTTTTTTTCTGGGTTTACGTAAGATTTAAGCCTCCATCATCTTTTTTGATGCTTTTGGAAAATTTTAAGGTATTTTAATAAATACAGAAACATTCTCTCAGATCATTTGAAGAGAGCAGGCTTTCTTAAACCCAGAAGGAAAGACTTGGAGAAAAAAGATGCATTGTCTGAAATAATAAATGTTTGTGCACGACTAATGTTATAGGTTAAAATTTGGAACCAGTAGAGCAAGTAGCATACTATGAGCAGTAATTACAGTACATATGTATCTATCTCTGTGTGCAACATAATGAATAATTTATCCTTCTTTGAAGTCTTGATGCTCTGGTTTTAAAACATCAGACACACCTATTCAAAAATAAACTTTTATATATTTATCGCCCAATTTATTGCATTAAGACATTCTGTTGAGTGTAAGTATATGAAAATGTTAACAGGTACAAATAAGCTTTTTTTTTACAGAAGGGAGTATGCCCTCCTGAAACACTAAACAACTTGTGGAGAGAGCAGTGCTCTTTCAGATTGCTCTTCAAGTGGAAGCTGCTGTGCCAGTGACACTGCAGCAGAGCTGTACTCCAGCTCCCCAAAGCCTTGCCCTGCCCAGCCACACACAGTCTATATCCCAGCCCAGCCTTAGCCTGGTCCTATCCTGAGGAAGGTGACCAAAGCTTAGTTTGGGGCTGCCCTGGAGCCCCTTGGCTGCCCTGCTTCTGGTTGGGGTGGTGGAACAGGCTCTGAACCTCTCACTATTCCCAGCACCCCTGGAAGCAGGCAGCACACAAAGTATCTGGCAGAATAATAGTTACCTTGACAGAAGGTAATCAGTATTTCAGACTACAGATCTTAATAACAGGGTTCATAAACCTGCAAAACAGAGCTAAATAAGTACAGAATTTTTATGTTTGTATTTAAAAAATAAATGCCTGGAAAGTCATCATAGAAGAACTTCCTCCAAACATCCGTTTTGCTAATATAAGTAGATATGCTACTATACAAAAGCCATATGAATACTGACAGCAGCTGTCAAATTTAGTTTGGATTCATTAGCAAAAGACATGCATAAAATAAAAGCATTTTCACACAAAGAATAAAACTGTGCTTAAATGTGCTTTCCATGTCTACCACAAGCTACAAATGAATAATTTTCATCTATATTCCTAATAACTGTAAGCCAAACCTCAGATGCATCCATACAAATGACTCAGATCCTTCCTCAGGCCAACAAAAAGTTGATACTCACCAAAACTTACTCTTTGGATATGTGCAATTGTAATTCTGCATCTTCCCATGCATCCATAGAAGTACTGTGTTTTAATTAATAATCATCATTTGAGCATGTTTGCCTTCTGGGGAGCAATAGGTCAATAAATAAATAAGCTGCTGAGTTTTGTATTAATTTTCAAGAGTTAAAGGTTCAATAGGTTGAAAGAGTAATACATATGATACATAATAATTTATCACTATGATACAGATAATTTCTCACTGTGATTCTAAACTGAACTTTCGCATTTAGGCTTTTAAAAAGTTATTTAAGGCCTCTAGGTAAACTGTCCACTTTCCAAATTCACTAGAGATTCTAGTTATGTTGAAGTACTCTGAAAATGAGATCATTAACTTAGCAGCTCAGATACAACTACACAAGACAAAGTCATAGAATGCACTCATTAAAAACTAGACTGTCACTTTCCTTTACTTGTTTAAAATAAGAAATATTTTCAGAAAGTTATTGAACTATTTTTACTAACCATGAATGAATTAAACAATCTGATGTTTGCTCCCCAGGTCATTCAATGAAGGAAATACTTATGACCGTTTTAGTTACAGGATTTTCTTCAGCCTGTTATCTATCCCACCATAGACCTTCATGGGCTGGAGGGTCACAGCCTGACTCACCATGGTCTGCACCACAGGCTGCAGGGGTATGTCCACTCCCATGCCAGGAGCACCTTCTCTCCATCTTCCCTGGTGTCTGCTGGGCTGGGTTTCTCACATATTCTCATTCCTTTCTCTCTTTCAGTTGCTATTGCACAGCATTCTTTTCCCACTCCCTAAATACATTATCCCAGAGGCACTACAACCATCACTTGGCCAGTGCTGGGTGGGTCTTGGAGCCAGTTGGCATTGGCTCTATTGGGCACAGCGGATGCTTCAGGCACCTTCTCACAAAATTTATCCCTGTAGCCACTGCTCCATCTACCAAACCTCGCCACAAAAAATCCAGTATACTATATAGGAAGAGCATACAGCATTAAGTAGAATGTTAACTTAGGTACGTCATTTAAAGGCCTGCATTTAGATAGGCTAAATGTGATCAACATAATTACTTCTTCATGAAAATTTCACTGATACTAAAATCTGTAGTGGCAAAACCAGATATTGCATAAAAGAAAATTGCATAAAAGAAAAATTTTATTGTCCTTGCATAGACGTTAGCTTTTCAATCATTTTATCAAAACGTGATGTTAGAATCATTATTCTTATAACCTGAAAGAAGCAATACTTAACATTTATCTAACTTGTCATAAAAATCTCATTTTATCTTCTAGAATAAAATTTGTCATGAGGTGTAGCATTTATAGTGAAGTGTACACATATTTCATTACTATGCCTGGGTATTGTTCCAGACATTATAGACCATTTAGGGAGGATGTATTCACAGTTGTAATTGTAAATATAAGACAGAGCACCAGCCAGATTATTGCTACAGGCAAGATTTCTTCTTTTTTAATTTCCTTTGTAATCCATGCAAAACAGCCAACTTCCTTCCTTTCTTTTTAGATTAGTTATTTTCTTACCATATCTGGTAGCTGATCTCAATTTCCTATATGAACTTCTGTAACAGCAGTGAGCTTAAGGCTGGTTAACAGCTGTAGAAATGAGAAGAGAAATGAGACACAGAAGATATAAAACCTTCCTAATTCACAGAATATTGTCCTTAAACCTGATTTCAAAATTTAATTTTTCATTTTATTCTAGAAATAGATAAACAGTGATCTCAGCAAGAAAGAAGGAAGAAAAAAGCTTCCCCTTGAAGCTTTTCCAATTATTTGGTACAACAGTTTTACCATGTACCTAATGATTCCCATTTCCAGTCTTTTAAATCATCTACCTAATGAACTCTATGTCATGTTCTGGCCCAGGAAGAACAAAGAGAAACTAGTTCCTCTCTGTTGCTAAAGAGAACTATATAGTGAAAGTTTCAATTTTCATTCTGATCTTTTTTAACTTGAGCAAGTGAAAACCGTATTTCATGTGGGGTAGTATTAATTAAGTTATTAAATGAATTGAAAATAAATTATTTTTATCCTAACTTTTTTTTTTTTTAATCACTCTTGTGCAATAAACAAAGACTGTCTTCCATCATGTCTAAACAGTCAGATATGCTTTCTGGTTAATTCAAAATTCTGATTCCTTGGATCCTCTTCACACAATTTTCTATGCTAAGGATTGATGTAGCTGCCACCATTGCTTCCAGAGTGACCTAAATATTTCCTTCTAGAGTGAAAACAAAGCTCAGTTCAAAGGGAAACATACTCCAGAATAGGAATGGATGCGGCCAAAAACTACAGCAGTTAAAAATTATTTACAATGAGTAATGTGTGGGAGAGAGGATATGCATCCTTCCAGAGGAGATGCAAAAGCAAAATTCTTGATATTAGTAAGCTGAATTCTTTCAGACTTTGTGGATACCATTCAGCTCCAGATTGCAGACATCTAAAATTTGGCACCCATACCCATATTTAGTCAGCTTAATAGATCTTTAAATTTCACTTACTAGATTGACTAGAGACTTGACTTCTATTCATGTGGGCATTTATTGAAATGGAGGGTGTCCATAGTATGATTTCCACCATAAACTTATTTTAAAACCATTTACAGGAAACCAGTGTAAATTCAATTTGTAACAAAGGTCCAGAGTATACCACTTCTGAATTAAAATGTTATGCTCTTTCACAGCTTCACCTATAACTTCCAATAATAATATTAACCAAAACTTTTCAATGATAGCAAAGAANCCATTTACAGGAAACCAGTGTAAATTCAATTTGTAACAAAGGTCCAGAGTATACCACTTCTGAAATAAAATGTTATGCTCTTTCACAGCTTCACCTATAACTTCCAATAATAATATTAACCAAAATTTTCAATGATAGCAAAGAATAATTTTTAAATAATTGAAGTTAGAAAAATTAGAATTCAGTGATATTTAATACAAATGGAAGAGTAATGGTGCTATTACCTAAGCAAAGACAAAATCAGTAGAAAAAAATGAGTGGTGAGGAATGTGTATATATAATTAGAAACCCTTACCTTCTTGTGAGGTTTCAGAATATATAAGGCTGTAAGAATAAGGACAAAGGGAGACAGAGACAGTACCATAAGAAATTAAAGTATTCCCTGACTATTCAAATGACAGTAAGAAATCCTTTCTCTTGTAATTTCAGACCCTAGAGAATACTGGGGAGAATACAAAGCACCAAAACCACACAAATAAACATACCATGGCACAGCCTCAGTCTACATAAAAAGAAGAAAAAAATCTCACTGCTACAAAATAACTGAGGGGAAAATTAAGCACAACTACTTGATTATGTAAATACCTTCCTTAAGAACTTCATGTACATTATGACTTCTAATTTAAGTTCATATATTTGCAAATAAATTAAATAAAGAAGAAAAATCTAAGGGGTAGAAAATAAAACTTGCCCTACCTTGGAGACATGAATAATACCATATATTTCTGAAATACTTCATATTTCTGTGTTAAAAACATGCTGATAAGTTTTAGGCTCACATATTATTAAAGCAAACAAAAAAAACCCAAACAAAAACAACCAAAAAAAACACCACCCAAAACTCATTGATTTGAACTTACTGATGTTCTCAAAAGGAAATTTATTTTTCAGTAATCATCTTGAATTCATTTCACTCTAACTGACAAAGTTAGTACTAGAATGTTGTAGTTTGCTCTAAACCAACCTCTTTAACAGTCATCTTAAAAGCAGGTTTCCATGGCTTCCAAAATAACAGTAGTTAGTCAAACAGCATTCAAAGAACATTTTCTCTAAAAAAATAGCTGGTAACATGAAAAATAGCTTTGAATAGTTCTAAGCTTCATATTGCCGATAAATTCACAAATTTTCTTACATTTAGGTTTATATTTAATATTAAATTAAATATATTTTATTTATATTTTTATATATAAGCAAAACAAAAAAAACCCCAACAACAATGGAAAAACAGCCCCAAACAACCAAAAAAACAACACAACAAAAACCCCAAAACACCAAAGAACCATGAATTTNTTGCCGATAAATTCACAAATTTTCTTACATTTAGGTTTATATTTAATATTAAATTAAATATATTTTATTTATATTTTTATATATAAGCAAAACAAAAAAAAACCCCAACAACAATGGAAAAACAGCCCCAAACAACCAAAAAAACAACACAACAAAAACCCCAAAACACCAAAGAACACCACCATGAATTTGCATGGACAATAGAAAAATAAAACAGAAGCTTTTCCTGTTGCAGCATCTGTTGCTGGTCTGTGCTAGACATCTAGACAAGCTAAATATTTGGTCTGAAACAGTACAGTAATTCTATTATTCTTATGGCTAAGTATTAAGAAGTCAAGAAGTGCAGTCTGTTTAATGTGCTACTGACTTCATATGAGAACAGTGGAAATGGAATAGTGCATTGGCAGATGTTATTATACAGGATTGATGAGGGAATTCAGGAGGAAAGTAAGGACCATTCAATTGCATTTAGAACTAAAGAGCATAGAACATTGCCTATGAAGCTGGCCATAATGGCTTAAATTAAAAAG
Organism: Agapornis roseicollis; assembly: GCA_002631895.1. NCBI lineage: Eukaryota > Metazoa > Chordata > Aves > Psittaciformes > Psittacidae > Agapornis > Agapornis roseicollis. The sequence goes on along the minus strand of NDXB01007397.1, from coordinate 3,626 downwards.
TTGTCTGCTATGCATTCTTTCTGTTGAAAAAGGATGAATTCTGCTATGGCATGGAATTTTACTACTCCCAGACACAGACTATACAAAGCAAATATGATTATTTTAAAATGTGCTTTAATTTCTGTATGACTCGCTGGCATTTCATCTACCTGTTCCTTACATTTTGCAATATTGAAGTATGGATCTGTTTACAGAGCTTTGGTGTGCTTTTCCACAACTTTATTATCCTGCTCTATAATTAACCTTTTGTTTAGCAATAGCAATTATAATTAAATTAGCATGCTGAACTATATAATATTTCATGCTAAGCCTGCAGCTGTCGAGTTCATTTCAGTTTCAATATAGACAAGGTACTGAAATATGCTTTCCCCCATATCATCTTATTAAAATAAGTATAGGAGTATTTTAAAAAGAACAATCTTAATGAACTTACATTAAGTTTTCATTTCAGGAACTGATTTCATCATTATATATTATAGATGTTTTCTCACCATGAAACATGAACACTTAAAGAACTAAACAGACTGCAATTTTAATTAACTTCTACATACCAAGATGATATTAAATTGATTCTGCTTTAAAGCTTCTGTTAAATGCACAGTTTGTTGGGGTTTTTTTTGTCTAATTCCTTATAATTTCTTTTTGTTCCTTTTTCCCTTGTAGCTTTCTTGACACTTACCTCTTTCACAAAATTGTTCAAATGCCTGATAATAAGACTATGTCCTGTATCTGTCCAGCAAGTTTATCTATTGCATATTCTCTTCTGCTGCATTAGATAACATTTTTTACTTCTTACAGGAGCCTTTAGTTCAAATCTATTTTATTTTATATCACATCAGCTGTCATTCACAGCTCTGTCCTCCAGAGTCATCTGCTTCTGCATATATCTTTTTTTCCCCATTCTAGTTTTGTGAATGCAATATCTGGTTTGAATGAGCCAATTAATTCATTCTCAACTTCTTGAAATATAATTTTATATTCCAGTCACAGGGGGATACTATAATCCCTACAAACATTGGTCTGGCTGTCACAAAGCAGGAAACTAAGAAATACGTGGGCTTACTGCTAATTACTAAATATGTGTTCCCAAAATGGAACCCTCTTCTGGTGTGTAATAATGTTGTCAACTAGTTCTCCAAGACAATCTAAGTCATCCTGCAGTTACCTACTCTGCTCTTTTTGCTATGATAATTTTCTGATATTTAAGCTTCTTGTTTACCTGAACCTTCACTGACATCAGTCGTCACTTACTAACAGGAAATATGGAATTCATCTGACTAAACAGTAAGAAACACATTTTGAGAGGATGATTCATCTCATATTAGTATAGAAATCTACAATAGGTTAGATGACTCATATTCTATTTCCCCCATTCAATAGAAAGGGACAATATTTGTCACTTAAATTACTTGGAAGTATTCTGCTTTGGCTAACTCACAGTAGTATTTATCTGTTGGAAACTTTTCCACTGTGTGACTGACTGGCCACAGCCAGCAGCTAAGCACACACACAGCTACTGGCTCACTCCCCCCAGGAGTTCTTCTCCTCCAAGTATAGAAACCTATCTGTTCAGCAACAGCCAAGCACTAATGTATTATAACACATTTTTAAGTCAGAAACTCAAAACACAGGACCACACTGGTTGTTCCAATGGAAGTTAATCCATCCCAGCAAGATGAAGTACATGCCATCTCATAAAATCAACAAACAAACAGACATCACAACTTTGGCCCTTATTTCCAGTCACAGTAGTTTAAACTGTACAGAGAGTGAAGGGAAATATCTTGCAAATTAAATTTCCATCTTTAAGGGGAAAGCAAGAAACATCATCTGTCCTATTTATTTCATACTGTGTGCTCTTTCCCATACAGAACACCATTGTTTGTGTCCTTTCTTCTACTAGCAAAAACAGGATTTAAGCAAAGTAACTAGTATTCTTATCTCCTCTACCTCATCAAACATACCAAAGGCAGTAACAAGAGGCCAGTTTTCAAACTGGAAACAAAAGCAAGCCTTTAGCATGTCAGATATAGTCATCATAGAGTTCTTTTTAACTGGGCTTTTTTTCCATATAAACTCCATATAAACCAGGTACAATATTACAATTGAGTTATAAATCTTAGAAATTGAAAGCAGACATGACAGACCTGCCTATATATTAGACTTTTGCTTCATCTCCCTATTTACTATGTATAGTTCTGTGAAGGCACTTACTAAAGCATCTCTGCTCCAGGAACAGATACACAGCACTCCAAAATTATTTTGTGCTCTAGAGTACATTTTCAGTACAAGTGAGCCTACTTTGGGGATAGTAGTGCTAATTGCATAAAACCAAACTGTGCTCAGTAATTACCTTTTCTATCTCTTCACATCTTCATTGGGCTTGATGACCAGCCTAAAATAAACAAAGTAAAAATGCCTTTGCAGGTAGGTTTGCCATCTCTCTGCAAAAGTAAGGATGGAATTAATCTGCCTTATGCCTGAACTATCCATCCATTATAATCACTGGAGAGAAATATGTATGTTCAGAGACTAATTCATCTGTCCTTTCTCAGCTTTTTGTCTTATGAGAAGATGAGTCACCCCTGAAAGATAACAATTTCTCTCTTGAATATAAAGGTTGACTGGAATGACCAGCTAACTTTCAACCAGTGCATCAGAACAGAGGACTAAGGCTTAAGAATACATACTGCAGTATGCTCTGCCTATAATCAGAATTCACAGCTGTAAGAACAAGACAGCATTTGATATCTCAATCCCTGCTTCTAAAAGGTAACTTATTTCTTCACAGTATTGCAGGAGCAACTAGAAGCAAGATTTTAGTTCCATTCCTTATTCTTGTCTTTTCATTTATGTGCACATACAAGCACACATATATAGTGATCTTTGATTAAATATATAATCTACCACACAAACAAGGACTTGAACCTGGAACTCACAGTGTAATTGCATAATGAAAATGCTTCATGAAAAGTAATGTTGCCAAGATGATCCACAATAGATTTCTAACTGAATATATTACAGCGTAGCAGGGTGCTCCACTGGATAATTTAAGTTCAACCAACCAAAGCCCAAATGGTAAACTGGACTCCAAAATCTGCAATTTTAAGTCCAAGTATTTCTTTAGCTGTGGTGCATTTTGTACCAAACAGGTCAGTATCCCAGAACAAAGGCCCAGAACAAAGCACAAATCTGAATGCAAAAAAGACTGTGTTGGATTATTCTGTAGTTGTTTCAGTTACTGAAGTCTCCACTCACCATCTCTCTTTCATCAAAAACCTGTTTTATTAGCATCTGAGAATGCAGGACAGATCTGATTTGGTAGAAAAGATATGTAGAAGAGCAGGCTGTAGAGATTACAGTAGGGGTGGACCTGCTGTACAAGAAGTAAATTCTGCAGTACAAGAAGTAAATTCTGCAGTACTAGAAGTAAAATATTTGTGGTGCACATTCTGATATTAAAGATCTCTCTGTTGTGTAACAATAAACATTTTCAGAGTCAGCCAGCAGCTAATGAGGGTTAGGATGCAGGACTGAGAATTTTGGATTAGTGACCTGGGTTCAGCAGTTGCAGTCAGTTTTTCTCCTCCTTAGTAGCAGGTGTTTTGACTTAACCTGCTGTTGTA
>NDXB01007396.1:17808-30272 GCA_002631895.1 Agapornis roseicollis | reverse complement strand
AAGTGAAAGCCCCATCACTGTACACAAGCAGAGATGTAGGAAATTCTTTCCTCAACTTCAGATCACTTCTCTGTTCCCTCTGCACAAACCCCACCTGCAGCTCCACACATCCTATACATTGCAGAGGCCTTCCCAGAAGTTGCTTTTAAATGCCTGGTTTTCCCTTCCTGTGTCTGATAAGGAGGAAACATTTTTACTTTATTACCTTCTACTTCTTGCAAAGAATTCTCCAGGAAATGGAATTTTTGGCAATGTTACCTTTATTCTTTAATAACAGAAATTCCATCCATAATCTCTCACTACATTTCATCTCCCAGCATCTGATGTGAGGAGAAGCCTTTCATGGGGAGCAGCTCATGTCCCCTTGCATCTGCATGGGGCATGATTGCTTCCCCATGCAGCTGGGTCTCCCCAGGCAGCTGATGCTCTGGAGCCCTGGGTGTGATGAGGAAGGCAAAGTTGCTTAGCTCAGGCCATGCTCCTTTTGAAGCCCACTCAGGATAACCCATCTGCAGGTGANGTTTTCCCTTCCTGTGTCTGATAAGGAGGAAACATTTTTACTTTATTACCTTCTACTTCTTGCAAAGAATTCTCCAGGAAATGGAATTTTTGGCAATGTTACCTTTATTCTTTAATAACAGAAATTCCATCCATAATCTCTCACTACATTTCATCTCCCAGCATCTGATGTGAGGAGAAGCCTTTCATGGGGAGCAGCTCATGTCCCCTTGCATCTGCATGGGGCATGATTGCTTCCCCATGCAGCTGGGTCTCCCCAGGCAGCTGATGCTCTGGAGCCCTGGGTGTGATGAGGAAGGCAAAGTTGCTTAGCTCAGGCCATGCTCCTTTTGAAGCCCACTCAGGATAACCCATCTGCAGGTGAGGCCTCTGCATCTGGGGGGAGGCCAACAAGCCCTGATAAGCAGAACTTTTGTTCAAGCTCTTTGAGTTGTTGAGTAAATGAACTACTGAGTGAAGCATTGTATACCCTGCTGAGAGCCCTGTGTGCATAATAACCCAGCTGGAGCATTTGGGATAAAAAGTTGAGGTCCAGGATAGCCTTTCTCCCTATGGCCACCCCAACAGCATGCAACACCAGCAACCCAAGTCCCAAAAGTTCGTTTTCCACCCACTCCAGCTCTCCTAAGTCCTTCCTGCTACCTGGGGAAGGGGCTATGTTTGGCCCAGGACACCCCTAGATGTGGACTCCCCCCATGCCATGGGGCCAGCATGTGCCAGGGATGTACTTGACCATACACCCTTAGCATCATTACTTTGTGTGCTCTCTGCATGCATGCCATGCACGCTCCTATGGAGCTGTCTGGGCAGGCAGACTGAGTTTTATGCTGGGGTGAGGTCCTTACTTTGCCTTGGCACGTGGGAGCTTGTCCCTGATGTTCTGGGCATCTTTGTGTGCATGTTGTGTTCAGGGATGTTACTTCTGTGTCTCTCAGCTAATAGCCAAGGAAATGGACTGAGATCTGCCCTGCAGCAGGTCTTAGGCACCCCAAAGCACTGCTATTTATAAGGTCACATATTTCTGCAGCCAAATAAGGGCAGGTGCTGTATAAATATGCCCGTAACTGCTCATATGTCTCACAGGGCTTTCCCCATCCCTTTTGAGAGCCACCTGACAGAGCTCTCCCACAGTACCAGGGGTCCAGCGAGACCACAAGCCTTCAACAGCAGATTGCAACAAAAATGATAGTTTGGAGGTTTTTCACTCTTGACACAGTTTCTCACAAGCATGGGGTTTAATTTAATTTGATTTCTTCTTGGCTTGTTTCCTCCTGTGGTGTACATACATCTTGCAAGCAATGAGGAATTTTGGATGTCACTTCTCATTTCCCCTCAGCTTTCCCAATCCAAGACCTGGTTATCCCTTTTCTCTCAATGTGGAGGAACAGAACAGCATGTTTGGGACCAGCTGTGAAGCTCTCAGCCAAAAGCTGAGTAGGGAGTATCTTGGGATGATCACTCGCTACGATGGGCTGTCTCTTACCCTATTACCACTATATGCACCAGCAGATGACTTTGGGTGCCTGGGGAGAGTAAGTTGGCTGTGTTACCTGCCTTGGGAAGAGTCCTGAGCCAGTGAACTTGTTCTCCCTTTCTGCAAGGGAAAGGGAGCAGCACACTTCCAAAGAGGAAGGCTTGCTAGTCCCCACGTTAGGGATACATCCCTGTGTTCATCTGTGGGCCAGCACTATGTTCTGCAGTGCCCTGGGTTACTGTAGCTGGCCAGGCTGAACCCTTGAATTGATTATTTAGTGCTTCACTCCGCACATGCGTTCTCTCTTGCCCAGCCTTCCACCCCATCTCCTTTCCCTTTTGGCAGCTTATGCTGCTTGAGCTTTGCAGAGCAAGCTGGATCTGTGTCAGATGTGAAGCCAAAGCTCCCAGAAACCTATCAGCAGCTCTTGGGATGTGACCGCAGTCCTCTCCTGGTATCCCCCTTGCAGATCCCTGCTGGGATCAACTCACTGGCTCCTGGGCTGAGCTCTTGCTCCAGCTCCTTCTGGGATGCCCAGTATTTCTCAGCCAGGGGGGCTGGAACTGAATGATCTTAAAGTCCTTTCCAACCCAAACCATTCTGTGGTTCTGTGATTCTATCAAAACACCATGAGAGTGTTCCACCACACTTTTAAAGACACAAGGGATGTACAGGGAGATGTACTTACAGTGACTAAGTGCTGGTGCAGGGAATGCACAAGGGAATTACAGAACCTTTCCACCTTGTTTAATAATCTGGAAAAACCCTGGCATATTCCCAGGGAGCGCGGTTCGCTCTCTGGCTGGTGATGCTGATTTAATAACATGCCAGCAGGTGGTGCCCAAGTAGGAAAAGAAGACGATTTAATACGCTCTTCTCACCCCATGTGTAGTTGTGAGTGGCGTTTCTTTCCCGCCTCGAGTCATACTCCAGCCGTGCAGACAACAGCTAACAGCTCCACATTGGTGTTTTCTCCCTTTCTGCCCCATCCCATCTCTCCAGGTAGTCCCCAAATCCTTATGGCTTGTGAGGCCTGGGGAATACCAGTCAGAACCAAGGAAAAGCAGCTTTGCGTGTACACCCAGCCCAAAGAGGATGCTTGGTCCTACCTGAGCTGACATTGTGGGAGGGCACAGTTCAGTTCAAATAGTTGATAGGCTGCAGTTTATCTCAGCTGCAATCATTCCTTCTAGAGATTTATACCCAAATATGTGGAAAATAATGAGCTTGGGTCCTGTTGAATGTTTTATGCAGGGGAGAGAAATGGCTTCTCTTGGCTTCCTTTTAAAAATACAACGGAAAGGATTTTGAGTCATCCACTTTCTCCTGCAAAAAAGACATGAACCTACTCAGCTTTTTCCCACTAACAGCACACGCTAAGCAGATGCAAAAATACCAGGTTTATATATTCTGTGGCTCTGGCAAGTTGCTGATCTGAGTGGTTTTTGCAGGTGCTAAAGCATAGAACACAGACATTGCCTCTGCAGGGCTCGCAAGCTCTTTAGAGGAATGTACAAACCCCTGCAATTCCTTAAGCTCAGTGAACAATGGGAGTGATTTCTCCCTGGATTAGGACAGGAAACCTGTAAAGGGTGCTTTCATAAGCCTGTTTCCCTGCACTGAAAATAGAGTGAAGTTGTGCTGTGGTTGCATCGGTTGTGTGATATGATGATGGTCGCACCCAGCCCTGCTTGGGCCATGGGAAAAGCAGGACAATATCCAGGCAGAACCAGGCATGTCCCAGCTGAAAATCAGCCTTATTCAAACATAAGCCAGATGCTCAGCAGGAGGCAGCTGTGGTCTTGTTACTGCTGAAAACAAAGTCCAAGGTAACTAGGTAATGCCTAGGAGCAACGTTTTCCCCTGATTAATGGGAGTAAAGGGCCTGAGCCCACTGGAAGCAATCTCTGCTGCAGGAGATTTTTATGCTGGTTGGAAAGCAGGGTCTCTCCTCTCCCTCCTCTTGTTGAAATTCCCGACACAAGCAGACAGGCCTGATTAGAGTCGGTATATACTGGTCCTTTAGGAGCACAGCAGACAGGGAAGACTGTCAGGGAAGAGATTGCTTCCACTGGTAATTTATGCATTTATTCTCCTTTCCCCCCACCATCACCCCCCCTATGGAGAACACAAAACACTTCTGCTAGAGAGGAGATGAGCCACTTCAACCATCTGCAAAGAGCACCAAGCACAGATTGCTCAGAGGCCTTAGAGCAAGTTGGGCCCTTTGCTGGCAATGGCATTACCTGTGTATTAGCCATGTTTGTCTTGTTGGAGTGGTGATCTCAGTCTCTTCATCCTCTAGAGAGCTGAGTGAAATAAAACCCAGGACATCAAAAGAGTCCAGATTCAAATCCTGGGGAGAAGGCAAAAAGACATGGGTATTAAATGATGAGCTTTTTTGGTTTATTCCTTGGTAAGCTAGTTTTCTGATCCTTGCTGAATATATACAGTGCTTGCATGGATCAAGTCTGGTTCCTGTCAGCGCTGAAAAGTGTTATGATGCTTTTCCTACTATATTAATGCTGATAGTCAGGTATCACTGAGGGGCTTGCAGAAAAGATCCCACGTGTTTTGTGTGTGCACCGGGGAATCAGTGCAAGAACAGCAGAGAAAACACATGATGGGTTCATAGGAAATGGTTTGTGCTGCTCTGCTGGCATACAGATACCAAGAACATAGTTTCAAAGCTGGATGTGAGCCTCAGCTTGTCCATGATGTGCTTGGATCTTCACTGAATCCAGGCACTCCCACTTCTCAGGTACTGGACAAACCCACATGTTGTCCTAAGTATCCTTTCAAATGCAAAGTGGGCCAGTGGCCCAGTGTCACAGAAAGATTGGGTGCCCCCAGGGAGAACTTAATTCCCCCAAGTCACAAAAGTATGAAGTGTGCTTCTGGCATGGGGAGATCCTTCATTCCATGTCAGTCTCTTACAGCCCACTGCAGCATGACCTTCCCAAGCTGGTCCCTGCCCTTCGCAGTCTTAGGCAGCACACCTGGTTATTAAATCAGGTCTCCTGCTGTCCCTTGCTGAGCTGTCAGGTCAGGACACCACGTGTGTGCTTCTGCATCAGATGGCCACGTGCTGATGGTACCCAACAGGGAAGAGGGCAGCACTGGGATACTCATCCTCTGATCCCCACTCAGACACCACTGCTTGTGGAGGCAATACTCCAAGGACATAATTTAATCATGTCTCAGAAGGTATCCTTTCCACTCCGTTATTTCCCATAGAAACAGAGGCTGAGCATTACTGCACTAGTCAAGACAACTACACAGCATATTCAGCTTATCTGGGAGATAACATTTTATCAACATGCCAAGAGCTGCAACTAATGAGGCACAGAACAGAGGAAGGCAAGTGTTGTAACTGGTACATACCATCTTTTCAAACACTGATAGCAGAACCTTGCAGGGAAGAGCACACAAAGAACTAATGAGCAAATACACAGGGACCAGGCAGAGCCAGCAGCATCCTTAGACATTTGGTCTATTCTTAACAAACCCTGCAAGTTACTGTTGTACAGTCAGTAAGAGCTCACGTGGCATCTCAGTAACCTGGTTTGATTTTTATGGGAGCAGACATACAGCAAAAGCCTTGACAGGGAGTCACAGAATGGTTTGTATTGGAAGGGACCTCAAAGCTCATCCAATTCCAACCCCCTGCCATGGGCAGGGAAACCTTCCACTGCAGCAGGTTGCTCCAAGCCCTGTCCAAGCTGGCCTTGAAGCTATTGAGTATACTCTAGGAAAACTTTGCTCACTTAAGCATCTTCTCCCAGCGCTGCTCAGAAGGGGTAGGGGTTTCCCGAGGGTAGGATGCAGGGTTATCTGTGGGGCTTGGAAGTACCAGCGAATGGATGCAAAGCCTCAGCCTCAGCAATGTGTCCTTGATAGGCAAGAGGGAAACATCTGTTTCTGTAGGAGATTCCTCTCTTGCCAAGTGCAGGAGGCTCAAGCAAGAGGGAAGAAAGTGTTATGTGGGCAGAGAACTAAAATCTCTTTTATAATGCATGCCTGACAGAGGATAGGCTTAAGGTTTAAGCATAAGATGGAAGAGCCAAGTCAAGGAAGAATCTGCTCTATCACACCAATAAACTTCTATGTGGGCATGTGGTTCCTTAAAGCTCCTGGATATTTTTGTTGGTGATGTTATCCAAGAAGAAAAGAAGAGCTGATTGCCCAGCTCCTTTTTTTCTTTCCTGTTTTTTTCTTTCTTAAGAAAGCAATCATTTTTATTTATCACCATTGACTAAATGTTCTCCTTCATTTCTGGCTGCCATTTCTCACAAAGAAATAAAGCTGAACATTAGCCATAATTTACCAAACTGCTGCGTATCGCAGTGCTCTGGGCAATTAAGCCATGCAAAGCAGTCAATCCCTTCACCACCCCTTCCTGCAGCAGGGCTGGGCCTGGTGTTGGATGCCAAACTTCCTCCCAACCACGTAGGCCAGGAATCAGTGCAATCCATGCTCCCTGTGTCTGTTCTGTGGAGAGGTTTAGCTCCAGCGTTAAAGCAACTGCAGCTGTGGAAGAAGGGTTGTATATCTTTTCGAGGCACATTTTACCTTGCCAGTGACTATAGCATGAACACTGGCAGCCTTCCAAGCCCTCTCACCTTTCCAATTTAAATAAAACCAGAACAATAGTGTTGCTGGAATGAAATGCTGCTCCTGTCCCCATGGATCTCACTCTTCTGTCAAGGGTCAGAACCATGCTGGTCAAATCCCAACCCTCCTCCATTCCCAGGCCTCAGGTCACAGATTCTGATAAATGCAAGCAAATCTTTCACAATCCATCACACCTGGGCTCAGACTTTTTCTAAGGAATATATTCTGTATTAATACAACACATTTTCAGGGACTTCTTGCCCCCACAGGTTCTTGTTGAGACCAAGAATTTATTAAGGAGTTAAAAAATAAACAAGCCATTTAAACCCATAGGAAGGATATCCAGGAGAATAGTCAGCATACACGAGACTGCAGACTTCCAGAAAGGATATAAACTCAGCCAAACTTTAATAAACAGTAAGCTGTTTTCAGTCTTTGCTGCTTCTTTCCTACCATGCCTGCTGATAGGAGGTAAAAGCTTTCATTCAGGGGATGGGAACAGATGGTTATAGCTCCTAAAAAGAAAGAAGGAACACCAGTAGAAATTCAGATAATGTCAGAAACATTTGCAGACAAAATTTACCCTGCTGAAAATAGTTGAAGTTTTGCCTTAAAGACAGCAAAAATCACAGAACTAGAGTGGCTGAGGGTGGGAGGCAGCTCTGGAGATCCCTTAGTATGTACTCAAAGCAGCTTACCTAGGACTATGTCTCATTGGGCTTTGAATATCTGCAAGGATGGAGATACCACAGCCTCCTTGGGCAACCTGTGTCAGTGTTCAGCCACCCCTCACAGTAAATTGTTTCTTATGTTTAAGTGGAATTTCTGGTATTTCAGTCTGGGCCCATTGCCTCTTGTTCCTTCACAAGGCACCACTGAGAAGAGTCTGGTTGTGTCTTCTTTGCTTTCTCCATTAAGTGTTTATATACACTGATAGGATCCCCCTGAGCCTCCTCTTCTGCAGGCTGAGTAGTCCCAGCTCTCAACCTCTTCTCATATATCACATGCTTCAGTCCATCATCCAAGGGCCACACTTGTGGCTCATGTTCAACTTGGTGTCCATCAGGACCCTCAGGATCTTCTCCACAGAGCTACTTTCCACCTGGTCAGCACCCAGCCTGTCCGGCTGCCTGGGGTTATTCCTCCCAGGCACAGGACTTTGCATTTGTTGGCCCATTTCTGCAGCCTGGCAAGGTGTCTCTGAAGAGCAGCACAACCATCTGGTGTACTGCTACTCCTCCCAGTTGTGTATTTCAGCTCCCAGCATCACAAACACCCTCATCAAGGGGGGCCATTCTTAACGTGGCTGCGATTGGAAGAGGCTTTCAGCAAACCGTTTCCCAGGTGCTGCAGCCCTTGTTGCTCCTACGGACTCATCAGTGTTCCCACATTCCATCACCATGGGTCCTCTGAGCTCTGACATATGCATGGAAGGAGAAAACAAGGAAAATCGTGAGGGCTGTGTAAGCAGAGATGGAATTTGAACAGTACCTCTAATGAAGTTATTGGTGAACAAAGCCAAGCACCTCTACAAAATAAAAAGACCATTTGTGAAGCTGGCACTGAATCCGACTTCTAAAATTAGTCCAGAGAGGAAAGACCAATAGATAAAACACCAGCCAAAGAAAACCCATTAATTGCCAGGACAGGCAGCTGCTTTCTCTGCTTTACAAGCATTAGCTGTGGTTAGCGACAGGAAGAGTTGGATTAAGGGTACCAGAGGTGATGTGAACCACCATCCTTGAACTGAGATCCCAGGAGAACTGAAAGACCTGGAGGTGAATGAATAGCAACAAACAGGTCTTTCAGCCTTCTGGGCCACCTACTGCTTTGAAGAGGCTTAGGAAAGCCAAGAACACTTAACCATCAAGAATAAAACAGCAGCCATGGAAGATGAGCTGTTTTGCACAGCATTCAGCCAAGTACCTCTTGGACCATGACTCCCAAAACCTGGCTATGAGTAAAGACCACACTTATGGGATTTAGTAATGCAGCTGCTTCCAGTGCAAGCAACATGGGTAAAAAGCACCAGATTAGTGACTTATGTGTAAAACCTAATGCCCACAAGGGAAGTGGATGGGCTACTGTAAGCTACTAACTTACTATTATTTTGTCCAGCCTGTAAGCAGAGAGAAGGGCTGATTATTCACTGCTCTGACCCTTCATGGACCCATTTGCCACCAGAGTCAGCATTAATTCCTGTTTCTGGAAGCAGAAGTAGACTTACAGCTAACCAGTAATTAGGGGTAGGACGTGTCTGTCCTGTGTTTCTCACAGATGCCTCAGAAATCTTGTGTTATACCAATGAACCTGAGATAAAGCTTGCTCCTGGCCTACTCATCACAAGTACACCATGCTGAAGGGACCCATAACAGCAGTACCAGGAGGGTGGAGTAGTCATAGACTCACCTTATATAGCTTCTGGCCTCTCCTTATAGCTTCTGGCCAGAGCAACCAAAATGAGGTGTTTATTCCCTCGGGCAGGGTATGTCAGCACTGGGTGGATGCTGAGCTACTGGCTGGTCCACACCTTAGTCTCACTGCAAGAGGGCTCAGCAATACCTGTTCTTCAGGGTGGAGAGTGAGATTGCAAGCCAGCTTCATGAATACTTCCATTTACAAAGGATGAAACCTATGTAATAACCTTCCTACAGGTCATTAACTGAAGATAAATGCCATGCAGTTATGAATATATCTGGTACTTACTATAATGGCACCAATTGTAATGAATTAAGTCAGTGTTTAGGTGAGTGATTTCCATAGGTAATTTAGTGTAAGTTTAATTTTCCTTTACCAAAACTGTTTTAAAACCCATAACTTTACCTTTTAATGCATGATGCATCACTTAATGACAGCTTTTGGCTGTGCATTAGTGAACCCCAGTTGATGTAATATTTCTTCCAAGATAATTTTCCTAGTAAAGGAAATACAGCATTTTTACTCAGTTGCATGCCAGGTCTTGAATGAAGGGCTGAGAGTGAAAGAATATGTATGTATTTGTCTATGAAGGGGGTGAAGATGAATATTTGCAGAGCCTTTAGAGACATTCCCCCAGCAATGCTTCTGCTTGCATACAATCAAAGACCAGTGGATTAAAGACCATGGCTTAATAATTGAACTGAAGATAATTCTCCATCATTGCCAGTGATATTGGTGCTCATATGATCTTCTCTGAAATGTAGCCACCTCAGAGTGAAACCAAGCATGATCTTGTCTGACAGAGTTTATGAGAGGCTAAGAGGAGGACAGGGTTGTGTGACCTTCAGAAAACAGAATTAGTTCAAGATTATCATGGCTATCTTCAGTGTAATTAAACTGTGAGCAATAGGAGCATCAAGAAGTGATGTAGTACTTAAAGTACATCGTTGAAAAAGTGACCTCTCTTGCTGAGTACTGAACTTTGGTGAGACAGGACACAAACAGCAGCTAGCAAATAGCTGTGTCATGGAATTGAAAATTGAAACATAAAGCTGAGAGTCTTCAATGAATAATGAAGAGGATGTTTGGGATGCACAAGCACACAGTAGGTGCAGGGCAAGGGCTTCAAAAGTCCTTGGAGGGCCTTTCTTGGACTGCATAGAGAAGAAAAGGCACTTTTCCAGCCTCCTGTGTACCAATATTTAAGAATACTGATCTGGTTGGACGTTTTCTAATGCATTTCAATTTCTTCCCTATCTAGAAAGAAATGTAGTTTAAAAGCACTGCTCAGCTGCAAATGTCTTCTTCCAATGGGATTTAAAATCTAATCTTTTGGAGGAAAAAAATTAAGCTTTTTGGTCTCTGAAATTACTTTCTAAATCAGAGTGCTGGACCTCCAAACGAAGCTAGTGAAGCTAGGATTTGTATTGCTGCTGGCAGCAAATGCCAGCAAGGCAATGCATTTTGTTAGGCCGTGATGACAAGAACAATCTATTAGGAAAGCCTGGAAGGTCAAATGTGGCATAATGAAACCTCCCAAGGTGTCATCTTTTTGCAGCCATAATGCTTCTTTCTGCTCCTGTGTTGGGGATCAGATACATGGAGGTGTGCCTGACGGGGATGGTGTTCATGTAATGTATTACAAGATGGTGTCAGCCAATCTAAGCTCCACAGGGAACTGCAAGTGGATTGATCAGACTCTCTGCACTTTGGGGTGGCCACTCCAGAGGCTGGGTTCTGCTGTGTTATTTGTTTGCTTGACTGCCACTCTGCCTCTGGCACTTGAGATGCTGCAGCTGAATTATGTGCCTCTGAGCTGCTCCTCTTCCTCAGTACTTGAGTGTTTCAAGTTAACTCAAACCTTTTTCAAAAGGGAATTACAGCATCTTGCTGTGTAAGTTCATACAAAGCTCCTGATACTGTAATGGGATCATACTAGTCTTATGCAAAAAGCTTATCTCATTGAAGAACCTACGTGATCAATGCTACAAAGATCTTCTACGTGGCTTGAGTTCCCACTTTGACTGTTCTGCAGAACCACAGTCTCAGTACAGACCTTTCCATGGCTGAGTTGCATTATCCAACAATTTGATTGTTCAATGATTCTTCTTATACTGGTGGTGTTTGCAAAGAAACAGGTACCAAGAGCACCTCTATATGGAGATATCTGGGGGATCTGCCAACCGTCAGCAGTGGTGGCTGGTTTTCCTTTTGAAGCAGAGCCTTGCAATATAGAAATACTGGTGGAGATTGATGTCTTCACATGGGCTTCCCATATCAGCAGTGAGATTTGGGGGTGGATGAGGGATGTCTTGTTGACATGAAACACAGACAAAAGCTTCAAAGTGGAATGCTTTGCTGTGCAGTGAATGAACCCTACTGCCACTCTTATACAAGTGCCCTGGGAAAAGCCAGAGACCTGGGAAAAGCAGAGACCTTATCCCTTAGGAGATCGGGAGATACTCATGAATGATTGTGGTTTAATTCCAGTAAGTAATTTACTGCCTGTAATTAATAGCTGCAGTTGTATGTATTTTCAGCACCAAACTGATGAGCTCTCTGTATTCCTGCTCTCTGTATCCTGCAGATGATACTTCTGTATCTTGGGACGAGCACAGCTCCTGCCATGGATGGCCCTGCTCACCGGTTATGTAACCCAGCACATCCATTACAGTGGGCACGGCTCTTTCAGCACTTCAAATCCTCCTGTGGAAGTAATTTGGCATTCCCCAGTCATTGACAAAATGAAGTGCCAGGTGAATGCCAGCAGCTAGTGCATGCCACATTTGAGTCTGTAATACAATTTCTGGTATTTTAGATCTGAAGTTTAGAGCTGAATTTCAGATCTTTTTCCCGAAGGAAATGGCATATCTAATTTACCAGAAGCTGTGATCCTCTCTCACATGCTCCTGATGGAGTTGCTTGTATGCAAATCCCTCCTCGTCATTTGTTCATAATCTGTCTAGATGTGGCAGAATAAGGTTTCATTAATAATGTTTGTGTGCCGATGGCCTGGGACCAAGTCACTGCTTGCAGTACACAAGGCAAGACAAAGCTGCAGAATATGTCTATTAATAGACACAATAATCCATACCTTTGTAAGTAAAAGTTGCACGTCTCTGCTGAAGAGACAGCCCTTTGTTGAAATAGTGATTTATTGCTATTAAAGCTATGTGATTAGCCAAGCTTGGAAAGCAGACCCAGAAAATCTCACGGCTGCCTACTCACATGATGAGTTTCACCAAGCCTGGAAATGCAGGAACATTTTATCAAGTCAGGACTTTGGAGGAACACGTTTAATTCAAGGTCAATTCCTGACAATGGGGTTGGGAATTTTCAGTCACAAAGTTACTGTGGGATTTATAATGAATTTTACCTTTGAAATGCTAAAAGGTTCATACATATCCCCTTCCCCCCCCCCCCCCCCACAAACAAAACA